>JNHY02000009.1:0-251125 GCA_001691755.2 Amanita polypyramis BW_CC | reverse complement strand
AAGAGTGATAGCAAGCAGTGGCCAGAGTGCTGAAGTGCTGATCGGAGATAGTACCTGCCCTTCTGGGAGTTCTGAGTTTCAATTGTCGAATACTGATAGCCACTCGAAATCCAATGAACTTCTACACCATGCATTTCTCATGTTTTGGTCTCGTCTGATTAATTCCAATACTGTCCAAGGATGCTAGGTAGGGGTACCACAAAGGATCAGGGGAGATATGTGGGGATAGAGTATAGCTAGGATAGAATAAGGTCAAAATGTCTATTTTTTTGGTCGTGGCACTCTCAAGAGCACATAATCTAACAAATTAAAATGACAACCATTCCCTTAAAGATCCCCGATCCAAAAAAGATCAGGCAGTTGAGTCAGTAGAGTATCGCCAACGGTTAAGTACGTTAAGTATTGGACTAGGTAACATCCAGTTAGTCATACTATCCTGGGCCCGAAGTTACTGACACATTCTTTCTGGTTTTATCTTCCCTCCAATGATCCGCCCGAGTAAGTCCATTCCACATGTCGATTTGTTTTAGTGATACGCTGGTTGAACACGGCAAGTGGGCTCACTGCCGATGAAGAAGGCGAATAACGGTTCACCATAGTGGAGGACGGCGATGAAAGTGGCGGCGACGAGGTGGGTGTGGGTAACATCGCAGGAGGAAGCCCATATTGTTTTCTCACAAGGCGATAGGCTCCCGCTGCATACTGTCGAAAAATAGGCACAAGCCGAGCCCTAACCGCTTTTATTCCTTGTTCTTTATATATGACCACCGACGAACGCCTGTTGTGCGGTCGACAACTCTCTGTACTCCACTAGTACCCCTCAAAAACTAACTAGATAACGTTCGGTACTCGCTTTAGAATTTGCCTATGTCGATTTCGCTACTCCAGAGGTAAAATTAGTTGTGATTGCCATGCCTGAGCAGCCCCTCATCGGTCGTGAAGTACTCATAAAAGACGGTACGATCCCGTTCCAGACCCCGTCGGTCATTGGCACACCCACTCACCATCATGGCCAGGCGACGACTTTTCGGGTAGACCTCAGGCCGCGGGCGATGCCAGCCTGGCGCCCAAAAGAAACTCCAACCCAAAAACGCATTCCAAAACTGCCCAGAGGCAGCCTCCAGGCCCTACGCTGCTCCTCGGCAACCTGGGGTTCGAAACGACCGAGGCCGATATCCTTGAGATGCTGTTAGTAGAGGCAGCGGTGATGGCGATTCTAAGGATGGGGGTGGGGGTAAAAGTAGCGATGGCGGTGCCGAGACTGGCAGAAGGGCCAGAGCCAAGAGCGAGACGAAAGAGACGTCTACTAGTAGCACCCATTCTTGGATTCGTAAAGTACGAATGGAAAACTTCCGAAGACAGTAATAGCCTATGCAAAGGGTGCAACACTATCTGCCATCCAATCGTATCCCCATCCTAGTGTTCCATCGCTCGCCCAGATACTTGCACACCTCTCGTCCGGCCTAGATTCGCATTCGTCGATTTTGGGAGTACTGAAGAAGCCCCGTCCACATTGATCAACCCCAAGAACTATACTATTTTCTAAACGGGAGGAAACTAGTCGAGTACGCTAGTCCCGAAGTCGTTCGTAGGGGCGCGCCGAGAGGCCTGGGAAAACTGGCTGGTATGAAGGGAAAGCTTGGCCGGAGACCAAAGCCCCCGCTGATGGCCAGGTCTGAAACGAGGGTGATGCTGTGATGGACGATAAAAATGCAGAACAGCCTCCGTCCAAACGACAGCGAATGGAAAAGCCGGACAACAAACGAACTCCAAAACCAGACCAAAGGCGCGGTCCAAGATCTCGCGCAAAGCCCGGGGTTGCACTCGCCTCCGCACAGCCAGGGAAAAAAATAATTTAATTGATTATGTAGTGCATTTAACGTGAATATTGGATGCCCGTGTATGTAGCGTTTAATATCCAGTGTACATGTACAAACCAATGTTATGCGTAAACTCGCAGATACATGGTCAATAGGAAAAGGAGCTCTGCTCCTCATCCTACTATTAACCCTCGTTTTCTGCTTCTAGCATCCCGACTCCATATTCGCCGCTGATATCCCATCGAGAGCCTTCAGCCGCGGCCGAGACGTACTTGACAAAGTGCATCACTTTTTCATCGCGCAGTACGAGGAGCAAGCGATTAAACCCTGGCTGGACCGTTAGAAGTGTGCCCCCGTCGTCGTCGTCGTCATCATCACTCGTTGGCGTTGGCAGGGTATTGGCTTTAGTCCTCCCCTGACTACTATGAGGGGACCCTGACTTGCTGCTGTAGCCAGACGCCCCGTTCGGGGCATAGCTGCTTCCAGCCACATCCTTGTTCACAGACTTTTTCCCTGAGCCCGAACGGTATACGGCCGGGTCATCCTCCTCATCATGTGGAGCCATATAACACTAAAACATCCCAGCAACGGCAAATGAAGAATTAAACGTAAGAGTAAAATAATGGACCCACCTCCCAGCCTCCCCATTCACCCGTTAGCCAGCCTTGTTCTGGTTGCCGTGTACCTTGCCGGCTGGTTCCCACTTCGATCGGGACATTTTTAACTTCCGGCGTGAGACCAAGAACAACATCTAGCCGCGCCTCTTTTTCCTCGCTTGTAGCAAGGGTGTAGTCTAGGCCTGGCCGGAACCGTCGGGCCTCGGCACGGTACCTCAGGGGCATCAACCGCGATACGAGAGTTAGCCAAGTACGGAATGAGGGGCTAGGGAATAGTTCTTCCTGCAAACCGCGAAGGATACCATCGACTGTGCTTCTGGAAATTGGTCGGACAGTAGCTACGGGTGCACCTTCTGCATATGACTTTAGAACACAGTAGCGCCACTTGTGAGGAGGGCCCCTGACAGTCCACACCCCACCCACCCCTGCCGTATGCGGTGGTATACGCCCCACACGAGCTCCGTCTAGTCCGTCTTTCGTATCTAGCTTGCACAGGCCCGTTTCCAGGGCTTCGGCTATATCGTGAGAGAGAAATGAGTGAAGTTCAAGGGAAGACTCTTCGACGAAACGTGCCGCGAGGGCTTTCATTGTGCGTGGTTGGAGATAGACGGGATTCAAGTACTCGGAAAGGAAAGAAACGTGGCTCTCTGGGAGGGCATCGGAGAGCATGATGTCTTCGACGCCTCTTTGATAAGCATTGAACATGGTAGACGTGGATGTCTGGCAACGCCGTAAGTTGCAGGGCAGATAACGGCCAGTCGAATAAACTCACGAGTTGCTCTCGAGAACTCATTATCTCGGACTGTGCCTGTGGTTCGTAACCGTCCTCACCTTCCTGTAGTGCATGAAACCAACCGCTGATGCTCAACCGTTCTCGCCCGTCATCGTCGCCCCCCACGACGACCTCTTCGACCGAGTGGAAGCTTTTGCCTGGCTGGACCTCGAAAAATACAAACTGGTTCCAAGCAGGTGGAATACTTCTGGATGGGACGGGCTCAGGTTCGAGTAGTCCGTCTTTGTTCGATTTTACAGGGTAGAGTTCTAGAGCGCCACCCCAGTCTTGTTGCCACATCTGACAGGTCGGAAGGGGCATATACATTACATAGGACACGCGGCGTGTGCCAATGACGTCGTCGTGATTAAGTAGATGACATCCCTTAGAGTACGAATTTACAGACATGTCCCGCTTGATACCAGAAAGGGGACCGCAGTTGGTAACGGATTGAAGAAAGTGGCGGAATTCGGGCGAGTAGAGAGCGTCTCGGAGGGTGAGGAGATTTGGGAGAAGGGCTAACTGGGTAGGGGTGAGGTAGTTGAGGGAGGCGAGATCACCTGTTTGGTTGACCTGTGGAGAAGGGATTAGATATGGGGAACGGATGTGAACAAAAAGGTACGACCGACCTTGTATATGTCGGTCTCCTTGGTGGTAAAGCTGAGTTCGTTGAGACACTCATCCTTGACCTTGTCGAGCAGATCGTGCTTGAAGAGGGGATTGACGACGGCATGCTTGAATGGGGAGTTGTTCTTGTAGGAGCTGGTGAGATGAGCGACGTAGTCTGGATCGAAAAGTATGTCTGCAAAATGGACGGCGGGGGAGTGGGAATGGGAGGACTTGTGGCGCTTTGTGTGGACCGCGGGTGAGGGCGAGCGGGAGTGGGTGCGGGGCATGGGGGAAGGCGGGTATGCAGGTGAGTGGCTTTATAGTATCATCGTTGGACGGTGTATCCAGGCCAGTCTGGAACGCGGTCCCCAAGACCCACATATGTTAACCTCCCCGTTCAGGACATATCTAGAGTTGACCTAATGCGCGCCGATCGCACTGTCGTTACTCTCTTTGCTTGACATCTGCCCCAATAAACGTGTTCCATTTGAATGCCTATAACGCAACCACCAACTTCCCTGACCACTTTCAGAATATGATGGACTGTTCTAGAACTTGCTCAGCCCTAGCTTTTGCCGCTCACTCGCTTCCGCACAAAGAGTACATGATACCTAGAACGAGCCCTATTCCGTTGCTCTATTAAGAGCCTTGCCGTTTGGATTTTTTTCTCAAGGTAAACATATAGGAATAACATTAATTAGGACGAATGGTTATTCACAGCTACTTCGTTCCGATGAAGCATTTCAAACTCCCCCTTCGGTCCCGTCGTAAGGTTGTGTACCCACCAGCACCTACCGGCCCGTCAAATGGTATCCGCTATCTAGGACACTCACGAGAATTCGCAGATTGCATACCCATCTCTGGGCAGAGTCCTCCGTCAACGTGCGTGTCAGCAGTTCAAAATTGCTGTACTATTGCCCCATTCCTCATGGAACTTTCTTGTTCTGGGACTAACGTAACCTGAGGCTGTCAGCCCATCCATTTTCGGGTGTGCGTGTACTCGTCAATATCGTGTCCGGTGAGTCGTGGGGTCCCTCGTCCCCATTTCATCGCAGATTGATACTGTGCCGCAGATCCCAGGGGTGCTGGTTAATACTGCGCAGAATCTGGGTCAATCCTCTAGGTTCTCGACGGCTCTGGCCATGCATGTGTTGTCATAATGGTAAATGAAAAATAGACACGATCGACGTCGCGGCCTTTTTATCATGAGAGTGCTCTGTCGCCTAGCTGCACGTCGATCGCTGATCATACCAAGTTTAAACGAACATGTGCCATTCAACGCTAGTACTCCGTTTTCTTTTCTATTGTTATTCTTAACTGTCTGGAACTATAACTACCAGAAGGAAGTTCCATCGGGACGCCACAGTCGGTTTATGACTCCCTCAAGAACAATCCGACCGCACGGTCCATTCGACGCCCCAAGCACATAAAGACTGCGACGACGATGTATTTACCGTTATTCTTTTTTTTAAAAATTTTTGTCTCTCGATCTAATTCATTCACTTTTCATGCCAATTCGGGCGTCCCTTGCTTCCTAGCTACACATGGGGTGGGCTTACCCCGTCTTTGACAGAGACTCTAAGCAGTTACGGACTGATTGTTTGTAAAAATAGCGTCTACGGCTTCGCCTACGACGCAATATACTTTCCATTCGCAAAAAAAACAGAACTATGACTACCACCCCGAGGTGGTGCGCATAGGAAGGAAGACTTCAAACCAGGCTAGTACTCGTAAATCGTCCGTCAATATTACTCACGATAACGACATGCCCGCAAGCCACCCACATAACGCGCTCACTCTGCTCATCAATTGTTGAACGATTCGACACCTCGTGGAATGACGTCATGGTACTAATCTGACGCCACTCAAAAAGTGCGCCGAATTCCCCGACGGTAGCTACGACCATACCGAAATGCCATTCATGAGTTGGGATAATTACAAAAAAGTACAGTCAATGGAAACCACATAGCCCGTTATAAAGTGCGTGGAACTCGTAAAGGAGTGAACAAGTTGGGTGGGACCCTGACAGTGGAAATGATATCCGAGGCTGACAGTGGTCCGTTTTGTCATATCTCCCCTAAAGGGGAAAGTCGGCACACTGCAACCGCGGTAAGACGACAACGAAATATACAAAAGGCGAGCCGACAGGCCAGCCTTTGACCATCAATGCAACGCTCGTAATAAATAAAAACTGGTTGACATGACAACAGTGCAATCGTAATATGAGTAGAGAAAGATGGAAAAGAGAACCATAGGTAGTCACCCAATTTAGGCCTTCACATATCCCTGTTGGGTACTGTAAGTTGGCAGCAGACATTCCCCCGGTTGAATGGGTAAAAAGATGGTTCCTGCTCTGTTATCTTTACACGCCGAATTTGTTCTTGAATGCCGCCGTGAGTGATGGTGCTTACGTGTCTGAGAGTGCTGCTGGTCGACAGGCATTGTCTCAGACACCCAAGCTTCCATAGCTTGGGAACGGACGCCTTGTGAGAGTCTGCTCATCGGCACGGGCGCATAGACCAACTCAACGCCATCAGAGTCTGCTAATGAATTGTCTTCCGGCGCGGGCAAAAGGTAAATACGTTTGCTTTCGGAGCGCGAATGCGAGCGAGAATGGGGTGGAGGAGCTTCACAACAGTTTCGGCAGAAGCGCGCAAGAGTGGTGTAGTAATTGGACACGGCAAGGAGAAAATGAAGCTGTAAAGAATGTGGGTTATTTGTCAGTCGTGTGTGCGGCCGCCATAGTGATCTAAGGGGACATACACGGATAACAAAGAGCGTGAATAACACTGCGACGATAGCGAGTGCAGCACGGGACAGCCAGAGCTCGCAGTTTTCGATGTTCATTCCCATCTCCTGCATATCACGCATGAGTTCAGGGTGACGTGAGAACTCTTCACATATGCCTGCTCTCGCCGTTGTATGGAACGCAGCGTAGACGGTTACGATAGAGAAGGAGGTGCAAAAAGAAAAATCGGCAATGTAGTAATCACGATAGAAGCGAACAAGACGGGCCTTGTTCTGGGTACACAGGAATGAGTCAGTATCGATCCTAGCGGCCAGAAGAGGAGGGGCACGAAACTCACCTTGATAGCGCCTGCAAGCCCCACGGCGGATATAATAGCGGCTGAGGTACAATAGCCGCAAAGAAGGAACCAGACGACCTTGATGCCGTCCGCGCGCCACTTGTCACCCAACCAGTCCCATTCGCTCTCAGTTTCCCACCTGAACGAGTGCCAGAGAGTAAAGAGCTGTACAGCGGCGAGCAAGTTGAGGATAGCACCGGAGAAAGCGACGATGAGGGTGGCGACCCTGTGGAGGCGGATGGAACGCATTATTAAAAAAGGGGGAGGGCGCACAAGAGGAAAAGAGCGTGCGATGGGCTTTTTCACTTTGGACCTCGGCGACACCTCAGACACGTGCCGACGGCTCGGGTCCGCTTAGTCATACAACCGCCCATGTCCAATTACCTCGACCCAAAATCTGCCGCCGCCTCGTATCGCCCGCGCCCAGGGGTACGCCCTATCGCAGCCCGCTGTGCCACCCGCTTAGCTGACCACCCACAACTAGACTATGTCCCCAGGCCTCCTCCGCGCCCGCGAGCCCTACCGCATCAGAAACGCCGTGACAGGACTTGCCCTCGGTGGATTTGCAGTTGCTATATGGGCTTACTCTATTTCCGCCGTCAAGCAGGACGTGTTCGACGACATTGATGAAGAAGCCCGCGCTCTCCAAGGCAGTACCAGTAGTAGCCGACCTGCATCGCGCGATCAGCTGACGGTTGGTTCCGGTTCGTCAGCTGCTTCCGATCCGGACTTGTTGTCGCGTGCGAAGACAGACGAAATGACCCTTGCGGTTGCTGTCGCCGCGGAGGTTGTATCCCAACTCCCACTGGACGGAACATCGCTGCCGGCTGCCATGCCACAATCAAGAAAAGGCATTCTCCAGCACCTCGACTCAAGGTTCCCGAACGTCTTAGATCCTATTACCAAAACACTAGTTTGGGGCGCTCCGCCCCTGGATAATATTGGTACTATATCACGATCAAAAACCTAGTCGTCACTGCCATGGTAATTACAAGAAGTTTGATACAGACAAATCGATGGTGCGAGATTACAGAAAGCAATGCGATGACAACGATAACGAGGGAGGAGAAAAGAGAAAGAGAATTGATTGTGCATACCGTTAGCTGAGACCCCAAATGCCCGCCTTCCTCACACTTTCCACCAACGCATCTACATTCCCTAACATTGTGCCCAACAGCTCCTTCTTTTCTTCCGTCGATTTGGTATTTTCTAACCCTACACCCAATGTCAACCGCGCCAGTCCTCTGAATGAGCTCTCTCTGCTATTCCTTAAAGGTGACGTCGGAGAAAGTCCAAACTCTTCGTTCCAAGACTTGTTTATCCCGGATTTCGTTGGCCTTGATATAGACGGACTAATTTTGATACTCGGTATAGCTGACATGCTCTTACTTGGTCCATGCCTTGATCCATTGCCTTTGAGCGGTGGGGAGGCAACATAACGTCGTCTTACGGGATTCGGCGAGACACGATCTATTTCTTTACCTTGAACGGATTTAGGACGTAGCGACGGTACCGGTGGAGGGGAACCAACTGGCGCACGGTGGTGGTGCGTTAAGGGACTCGTAGCCGGAGTAGACGCAGTAACTATTACATCAGTTGAGAATACGGACGTGTTGTCAGGTGAAGAAGCAACAGAAGACGGTGCGGTCGATGCCGATGTCATTGATACTAAGGACTCGCTAGATGCAGACCGTGAAGAAGATGCGAGCGAAGTAACAGAGAGTGTCGGCGTCGGAAAGAGGAGAGAGGATGACGACGTTTGCCTCGAGGAAGGTAGCATCGGCATCGGAGACAGGTACGGCTTCTTTGTAACGCGGACAGGAGTAACTGGAGCGGTTGGTATTTGACGTTCTTCAGCATCAATCACCTTGGATGGTGCAGGGGTCTCATCAAGTAGATAAAAGTACAGGAATTCAAGGCATTTCATCCTGTTTAAACAACGTCAAATGTTCCTCGACATAGACAGAACCGTCTGATAATCATACCTCACTTCGCGCGGCGTGCCCGCCCTTTTTAGAATCTTGACAACCGACTGGACTCCGTTTGCATTCTCAAACGACCGTAGCGAGTTGGGCGAATCGACGAGTATACATAATAATGTGTCCAGCACAATTGATGACAGGTGAGGCGATGGTGGTGGTGATGATAACGAAGACGACGATTGAAGTGAGTCTTTCGGCGATGGTGACGGTGGAACATGGCGAGATACTAGCAATAGATCAAGCAGCGTCTGTGATCGGAAGTAAGCATCAGAACCGCCGGGATCGCCTAGGACCCTAACTTACCTCCAACGCATGTTTTCGACCTAGATATAGTTTGCTAGCATGGTGAATAAGCGCGATGCCTTGAATAACCGATAGTGCAAGCGATAGCTGGGAAACTATATTTGATACGTCGTGCTCACGCCCCTCTGCGCGGTCGTCAAGTCGATGAGATTACCCTTCCCCGGATGGAGCATATATATATACATACCCTTATTCGTCATCCCATCGAGCTTGACCGTCGTCATCGAAGTCCACGCGAGGACTCGTAAGGGTACTAATAGAATCGGGGGGAAATAGTTAGCCGTCATCACCTCAGATCTAACGCCCCATCCTTCACGTACTATTGCATTCAAAATTGTTTTGCAGTGACTTGAAGCAGTGCAAAGCATTCGAACCGTTCAAACAAGCGAGGGCCAGCTGGTGCTCCAGAATTTGCAGCGCTCTGGTCTTTGCATCGGCGGGGGAACGCGGGGACAAGAGCTTGATGATGGCAAAGTCAACATGAGTGGTGCTGCGGATGGGACGGCGATAAGGTACGCTTACCTCGTCGAGGGCGTCCTGGATAGAAGACTGCATGGCCAGGGAAACCTGATGCGGAGAAAAAGAGGGCGAGCAAACACGCCACGGTACACTACAAGGCCGCTGGCTCCGTGGGCGCCTCAAACGCTGGTCACGTGACCGCGTATCCATCAGAAGCGACAACCTTCCCAACTGCTGCCATCGTCAGGAAATCAATGGCACCGATTAGGACTGCAAGTCAGCTTTTAGAACTAGAGCAACGCAGAAAATCCTGACAGTCTGTACAACAGCAATGGTCCCGTCTTATTCGCTTTGTCGCCGCAGAGACGTCGCGTGTTCATATCGGGCAGCCTATAGACCCACATCTTGACGGTGCGTGTCGGATTGTGGTGCGGCTGTGCGTTTACTGGACGCTGTGAGTACCGCTAGTTGGTCTCGCCGCGCATGAGGATAGGCCGATCAAGGCCCATGAGATCGTTGGCTCTACGCTTGACGCCGCGGCTCAAGTTACTGATAACGTGCTCACTGTGAAGACGCTGTTATCCCCTCTTTCAAGGCAAGAGGTTGGGATTGTGAGGTGCTTGGGACTGAACTACCATCACCATGCTGTTGGTCACTCTCATTAACCGCATGGAGTAGTAACCGACGTTTCTCCTAGGCAGAGACCAACTTGTCCAAACCTGCGTAAGTCCATTGCATATCAGCGTCTCCCTTACACAAACGGATTGAAGCTACCCAAATCTGTTCTACAAACCCGCCACCTCGCTCATCGGTCCAAATGCACCTATTATCGTTCCAACCCTAGCTCAACCAGTCGAAGAGCACCTGCCAGACTACGAAGTAGAATTCGTCATCGTCGTCGGCAAGGCAGCAAAGAACGTCTCTGAAGCGGATGCTTTGGATTACGTCCTGGGATACACCGGTGCAAATGACGTGTCCTTTAGGAAACTTCAAATGGCCGTCAGCCAGTGGTCCTTCTCCAAGGGATTTGGTGTGTTGTCTTCCAGGTGCCCAATTGCATATATGGATGAACTGACTATACGAATCGGGTCTAGACAACACTAACCCGTTTGGCCCGTGCCTGGTATCAGCCAGTGCTATGCCGGACCCTCAGGTAGTCCCCCTGAAATGTTCCGTCAACGACACTGTCCTCCAAGACGGCAACACAGCGTATGTCATTTATCTCCCTCCTCGTCCGCCCTCAAATACTCATACTTAACCCAGTAAGCATATCTTCAGCGTACGCAAGACTGTATCGTTCCTCTCACAAGCCACCACACTCGAGCCCGGTGCTATTATCCTCACTGGAACTCCGGAAGGCGTTGGTTTCGTTAGAAAACCACCTGTATACTTAAAAGATGGTGATAAGGTGTCTACATGGTTTGGAAACGGCATTGGCACCCTCATCAATGTCGTCAGGGAGGAGATGATGATACCCAAGTCGGGGGCGTAGGGTAATACGTTTGTATAACAGAATTTCAATACACACACAAAATACGGTCATCCCCCGATGCCTCCAAACGCAATCAATTTCATATTCAGATATTCCTCAATCCCATGGCCACCTTCTCTGCCCAACCCACTCTCCTTAATCCCTCCAAACGGAATCTCCACCTGACTAATAAACCCTGTGTTCGCACCAATCATACCCGCTTCGAGCTTCTCCGCGACTCTCCACACTCTACCGATATCCCTAGAGAAAAAATACCCGGCCAGACCAGAATCACTGTCATTTGCGAGTTTGATCGCCTCCTCTTCGGTCTCGAACTTGATGAGGCTGGCCAGAGGCCCAAAAGTTTCCTCCTGACTCACAAGTGCATCAGCAGGGACGTCCGAGAGCACTGTGGGTGTGAAGAACGACGTGTTGGGGGTGATCTTGCCTCCGACGAGAATTTGAGCGCCCCGTTGGACTGCATCGTCGAGGTGCCGCTTCACTTTTTCAACGGCACGGTTGTGGATGAGAGGGCCATGGGTTCTACATAATCGCTTTTAACGAAAGACGAGGTCAAATTGAGGTGACATACACGCCCTCTTCGAGTCCGTTTCCGACTTTGAACGCAGCCACCTTTTCGGCAAGGCGAGAGGCAAACTCGGCATAGACAGAAGATTGGACATAAATCCTGTTGGCGGAGATGCACGTCTGACCGCTGCCCCTGAACTTGCACACGATGGCTGCAGCCACGGCCTCGTCAATGCTGGCATCGTCGAACACGATGAATGGTGCATTTCCTCCTGCTTCAAGTGATACCCTACCACGCACAACATCAGCGCCTCGGATAGGTTGAAAGGACAATATGCAAACTTTTTCATAGTCGTCGATGCCAACCCGTACAGATACTTGGCAACCTTGGTGGATCCCGTGAAGCTGACTTTCTTTACAATCTTGTTTTCGCACATCTCTCGGCCGACCTCGGCGACGTGATTTTGAGTGGTGACTACGTTGATGACACCGTCTGGTACGCCTGCACGGCGAGCCAGCTGGGATGTGGGTGTATGTGTTATTTTGTTGTTAAGAGGGGATGGAGGGTGGGACTTACCTCTGCTAGAGCAAGAGCAGAGAAGGGCGTCTCTGGAGGGGGCTTGATGACAACTGTGCATCCTGCGGCAAGAGCTGGACCAAGCTTGCGTGTAATCATGGCTGAGGGGAAGTTCCATGGTGTGATGATCGAGCTAACCAAGCGTCATGAGAGACGCGTAAAAAGCTTTGCGTGGAATCACTTACACGACACCAACGGGCTGTTTTATAACAACGTTCCGAGTACTAGGGATAGCAGATGGTACATACTCTACGCCACATTAGTGTGAGAAGACTACTGCATTATTAAAGTTATCGTTACCTCCATACACGCGCACGGCCTCTTCAGCTGTATATACGCGTGAATGTAGTTGTCATGAACAGAAAGACAAACAACACAAACCAAACCACTAAAAGAATGAGTCTCAGATTGGTGCGCCAGACGTGACCACAAACCTCAAGGAATCCCGCACTATAGTTGAGTTCTCCCTACCATACAATTATTATAGTCACATACGAACCATAGCTTAAGGTACTAACCTTGGACTCTGTCAATGACTTTCCGTTCTCCAACGTCTGTAACCGGAGTGTTACACGCGAGCGACGTTATCAACCGTGGGCCTACTTACGATGAGCCTGGAGAGGTCGTCCGCGTTTTCTTTCATGAGGGTGAAGAGTTTATATAAGACGTCATGTCGTTGCTTGCATTGGTATACAGCATGAGGAGTACCAAGATGCGGTTGGGAGGACGCACTTTAGCTGTTAGATGGCTCCAGGCAGGGAATGCACGATGTGCCGTTTCAATGGCTTCAACAGTTTCTGCGAGGCCCATGTCCGGGACCGTCCCAAGTTCCTCATTCGTAGCTGGGTCTACAAAACAACCAGGATTAGCCTACTGTTGTCGAGCTTAGTATGAACGATTACGCCCTGAAGATCTTGATCGTCTCTCCACTTTTCGCGTCCACCCATATACCACCAACAAGTCCTTGGAACTTGACCAACTCGGGATCTTTCAAGCCAAACTACAGTAGAATGTCAAAACGCCTTCGGTGACATAGTAGAACCAGAGTGCGAACCGCAGTAGCGCGACTACTGGCCATTCTGAAGAGGGAGATGTGCGGTAGGCGGTAACGAGGAGGTCTATGAAACGAACGAACAGTTGAAAGTCTGGTGAAAGACTGCAATCGCATTTTGGGTGGAACACGCAGGTGGTGGTCACAAGCCCTAAGTTAGCTATGATTCTCGGCCCGGGGCAACCCGGTTCTTACATCCTACGCTATCATGCATGTCTCCTTCCCCGCCTTTTCACATCAGGAGAATCAAGAAATCCACCAACTTCAAGCGCATTGCGCGCTGCATTGTTGATGTGTTTGAATCTGTCTGGTCCCAAATGGATCCCACCAAAGTACCGCGTGACAACGACCAGGACATTGTCAAGTTCCTTGACAGATCATATCACTTGGTCAAGTGAGAACGTGCGTCAGTAAGCTTACCATTATTTGTAACAGGTGAGCGAGACGGCCTCCCGCCGCAGTCTCTCCGTCGTCTTCATTATCTATGATAGTGTCACCAGCATAAGTCCTTGACTTGGTTGACAACCTCGCCCACCTTGGGAGAGTGTGTTCCCCACTTGGAAGCGATATGCCCAGATGGTTGGATGGGCTGCTCGAGCTATTCGCTTGTCCGACCTCAGCGTCGATATGATATGTGGTACCTGGTATGCTGTATTAGAGATTAATAAGTTTTGCTCAAGTATAGTGAAAGCGTACCTGGTTCGAATCTGCTATATGACATGCCCGCCCAACAAAAACACTTTTACGATCCACTATCGGCTCTGCCACATGCATCTCGATACCGTTTGGCAAGCCTAACTCAGGCATCTCTTCCCCCTCCCCCGTATCATCCATAGCGTCCTTCGCCCTCACCAGCGTTTTATTCTCACTCGTCCTTTGCTCCACTCTCAGAATCTCACTCGCCCTGTCCGCACTCAACCGATTTTCATACCACGCCGTACACCGTTCAACCACATTTTGTAGCCCATCAAACACGCATACCGTATCCGGACTCCACTCGACGCCATTCACGGATATATACGTCCGCAGAATCGCACCGAACAGCGCCGAGTCGGCGCCAAAGTTGCCGATGTACCTGGACAGTAGTTGGAGTTGCGGCGGTGCTGAAGATGGATACGTGGGTGGGAGGGACACAAGGATGCGGAGCGTGATGGGACCATCGATGGCGTCGTGAAGGCTGCACACTCAACCCTCGGCCCCGACGTTACTGCGAGGAGGCGAGAGACACCCACCTTAGGGTGACGGCGTAGCGGATCGCGTCAGAGTATGTGTCTTCTGGCGGGTGCCATAGCTCGACGGCGTCTTCCCCGTAAATGGCCTGTAGCGCTGCGACGACGAGTCCGTGTCATTGGGTTAGACGGCGCTGGGTTATATACACGCTCGTACCCTCTATTTCCGAGGCTATTGCAACATGTTCTGGGTTTTCCGATTGCGCGAGGCGTGCGCTGAACTGGCACAGGTCGGACATGGAAGCCGGCATTCACTTGTTAGCCGAGTCATGCCAACTCCTTCCGTCCGCGTCGTCGTTCGTCTGCCGTACAACAGGCCAGAAAATGCGCCTCCAGATCCACCAAGAGTGTGTCCAGTGTGCTGCTCTAGATGGAAGGACAAGCTACTGATCGCGGCGCCAGATACAATGGACGCCAGAGAAGGCAGACATCCTCTGGAAAGTCATCGAGCGCTCACGTTCTATCGACGGCGGGGGTGCTGACTGTAAGTGATCTCGCGCCTGAATGTGTTGCGCAGCAGTGCATTGAAATTGCCCCGTATTCAGGGAAGGGTCTTGCTGCGCACTTGGAGGTCCCCCTGCCGTATCTACTGTACCGCGTCAATGCACGTTTCCAGGAAGAGATACGAGGGTTGAAGGACATTTCAGGTGCTCTGAACCCCACTTTGGCCAGCCAAAGCATAAACAAGGTGGATCAGCCTAGCCATGTTGAACCGCCGCCCTCTATGGCGAGGCGCTTGTCAACACGCATGGGTGGAAGTAGTCGACTGGGTGTATCAACTGGCCTCCCTAGCCCTATAGGCGTCCGAGCACGACTCAACTCTCTGGGCAACAACTCAATACGACACAAGAAAGCTACATCATCATCCACCATTACCGTTCAAGCTCCAAAGAGACCCGGCTTGGCACGCCCCGATTCCTCCTCCTCCTCCTCAGAAGGCTCGGATTCTGAGGACGAGCAGGCTATCAGGGAAGAAGAAGCGGATCGCAAAGCTGAAGAACAAGAGGCGCTAGATCGGAAACTACAAGAGTTACAACAGATGATGACGAACGACGCCCTGGGGCTGGTCAGCTCGAGAGGACGTAAAGGGTCAGAACGTGGACGCAGATGGATGACTTCATCACCTTGCTCGTTATCATCGGCTGGATACCGCAACCGCGACGATACACCTTCCAGCCGGAGCAACAGCACCAGTCAAAGTGTTTCGAGCGCAGGCTCGCCGCAAGGTTCGATACCCGACATCCCCTCGCCTTCCCCGAGCGGCTCGCAATCTCACTCCCTCATGAACCACTACATATCGTCTACCAAATCTTCCAGCCCACCTAGCGTATCAACAGGCGTAGCCACAGGTCGGCGATACGTGCCTCTTAGCTTGAGCGAACCGGAGAGCAACCTCGGGTCTGAGACGTCCAGTTTTAGCGATCTCAGTGGTACGTGGTTTATCCCTGACGGGTGATGACGTGTGCACACTGATACGGATGCCTGTACGCCAAACAGATAGCCTGTCTGCCTCGGCGTTGGAGAGCGCGTTGTTGTCCAATATACGGGGAAACGGGTCTCGGTTGTAAGTTGTTCCTGGGGATGGGGTCTGAGTCTGAGTCTGAGTCTGACTGATGTTTGACCAGATCGCAGTTTACGCGCAGCAGACTAATGATGACTAAGAGCAGGGGAGGCGGTGTGCCATTGTAAGACGTCGAGGACGCGTCAGCGTAGTATGAGTAAAGCAGTTGTATCGTTCTAGTATCTTCCGTTGGCAGGTTGGGCCCGTACTTAAGCCCCGACGAGTGCCCTCTTGACCTTTACCACGATATTCGATACCATGGAGCTGACGTTTGTGAACGACCTGGGCAGCTCGTTCGTTATTGAGATCGACCCAAGTGTTGAGCTCGAGAATGTTATGGCTCTGCTCGAGGTCGAGGTGAGCCACGGATTCCGTACCGACCATATCTTCCAACGGTTGGCATTGACACACGCGCACACATACAGTCTGGCATCCCCATTGCGGAGCAAAGCATCCATTACAACGGACAAGAGCTAAGTAATCCCAAGGCGACTCTGCGGGAGCTGGGTGTGCAGGGCCAGAATGCGATCATGCTGTTGCGGCGGAAGGTTATCTCACCTGCTGGACAGTGCGTCCAGCCGTTCGCTGACCTGATAGGACGCGACAACTCATGCGAGACAGTTCAATGGAACAAGATTCAGAGATGATGCGTCTCCAGATATTGGGAGATCCTACGCTTATGAGGCAATTACAAGAGGTATGTATAGGATCTATTCTAAACTCAAACGTAATACGAATACCGGTACGCTGGACAGACCCAACCGGACCTAGCGGCAGCAGCCCAAAGTAATCCAGCCCGATTTGCCGAACTGCTACGACAGATGCGAGGTAGGCAGTATGACGCTGAACTAGCGCATCAAAGGGAGGTTGAGCATCTCAATGCGGATCCATTTAATGTTGAAGCGCAGAGGAAGATCGAGGAGGCTATTCGGCAACAGGCTGTTATAGAGAATCTGGAGCATGCACTGGAGTATTCGCCAGAGAGCTTTGGGAGGGTGACCATGCTTTAGTGAGTGTGAGGGCTCTACTGAAAGTTTGGGGTGATGACGCTGAGTTATCTTGACAAGTGTGCCTGTTGAGGTAAATGGACATCCTGTGAAGGCGTTTGTGGATAGCGGCGCGCAACAAACGATCAGTATGTCCTGGACTGTTCTCTTGATCGAATATGCTGACGTTTCGCAGTGAGCCCGGATTGCGCAGAAGCATGTGGGTGAGTATCCCAGCTGTCTTGTGTGTGTGTGTGTGTGTGTAGGCGTCTTCTAAGACTAGATTAGTATCATGCGTCTAGTAGACCAACGGTTTTCTGGTATCGCACGGGGAGTTGGAACAGCCAAGATTCTCGGTAGAGTACACAGTGCTCAGCTTAAACTAGCGGATCTGTTCCTGCCATGTTCATTCACTATTATGGAGGTGAACGTCCACTTCCGTGCAACTGCGCTTTTTAGCTAACTTGACAACAATCAGGGCCGCGACGTGGACCTGCTACTAGGCCTGGACATGCTCAAGGCTCACCAAGCATGCATCGATCTTGAAAAGAACGTGCTCCGTATTCAGGGCCGTGAAGTGAGATTCCTCAACGAGCACGAACTACCTCACAAGGCACGCGAACCGCCAAATATGGAACTGGAGGGGCTGCCTGTGGGACCACCAGCCTCCTCATCCTTGTCTTCATCTGGGCAGCCACCGTCATCGTTCCCTGGGAGCGGGCGCACGCTGAGAGGGGCACCAGCTGCCACCACACGGCCATCGAATACAGGGAGCCGGCATCCGGAAAGCGCGATTAAGACAATGATGGATTTGGGGACGACGCGGGAACAGGCTGTGAATCTGCTGGATGCAGCTGAGGGGAATGTCGATGTTGCGGCGTCGATGTTGTTCTGACGAATGTAAAGCAATAAATAAGAGTACTACTACTACTATCAGGCCATTCTATAAGTGTGAGAATCCAAAAAAAAAAAAAAAGTGGCGCGTTTTGGTGACAAGTATTATATATATAAAGCCATCCCTTCATGCTCCCTGCTTTGTTCTTCTCATGACTTTCAACGCGACCATCGCCGCGTCAGGCACGTCGCTGCAGAACATTCTATACCCCGGCTTGGATTTCTCGTCGCTAAACTGGCCGGAGAAGCAATGGGTTGCATGGTACATCTGGATTGGTAACCCAATTATTGCGACGGGCTTGATGAGTTTCCTTTTGCATGAGGTTCGTGGCGGTGCTCAGTTCTAATTTCACTTATCCCTTCCTCTATGCTATAGATTGTGTACTTTGGTCGCTGCGTGCCGTGGATTATCATCGACGCTATCCCTTACTTTCGCAAATGGAAGCTGCAGCCGAGTAAGGTGCCGACTCCTCAGGAGCAGTGGGAGTGTACGAAACAAGTCTTGTTCTCACATTTCACGATTGAGTTGCCAGCTGTGAGATTTTATAAAACCACTTGTTGCGAATGAAACGCTAATAAGGGGAGGGCATACAATAAGATCTGGTTGTTTCACCCAATGGCAGAATCGCTCGGCATGATGACGTACCAGGTTCCCTTCCACTCATGGAGAACGATGGTTCCCCAGATTTTATTCTTTTTCTTCTTTGAAGACTTGTTCCACTTTTTGGGTTCGTGTTCTATCGTTTCCGATCACTTGGTGTATGCTTTATAGTTGCTACTCGTGTAGCTCACCAGGCACTGCACACGGGCGTGTTGTATAAGCACATTCACAAACTGCACCACAAATACTCGGCGCCTTTTGGCCTCGCTGCTGAATACGCACATCCCGCAGAGGTGTTCATCCTTGGCACAGGGACGATTGCGGGACCTATTTTATATTGCTATTTCACGCGCAACTTGCACATCCTCACAGTTTACATTTGGATCACTCTCCGCCTCTTCCAAGCTATTGATGCACACAGTGGATACGGTTAGTTACCTTCAACGTCGGTCGTGTTCTCAGTTGACTTCATTAATGCACACAGACTTCCCCTGGTCACTACAACACTTCCTTCCCTTCTGGTCTGGTGCAGACCACCATGACTTCCATCACATGGCCTTCACCAACAATTTTTCGACTTCTTTCCGTTGGTGGGATCGTATCTTTGGTACAGACGACAAGTACCTTGAATATAAGGCGCGTATGAAGGCTGCCAAATTGAAGGGTGTAACACCAGAGAAACAAAGGGAGCTTGAACTTAGAGTGATCGAGGAGGTTGAGGCAGAAGGTTACCGTGCCGAAGCTGAAGTGGAGGGTCTTGATACCAAGACCAAGGTTCAATAGAGGCTATAATACCAAAAATTAGTATACTTAAACAATCTAATTATTGACGAGCTGCTCTGATTATTCGCATATCTAAATGTTGTAGAATGGGCAAAATACAAATGAAGGCTTATAATAATAGTAATAATAATAATACAGCTGGTATCGAGGAAAGCAAAGCGGATAGCAGATGCAAGACCAAAATCATATCAAACTAACTTTCGTTCGCACTAGTCCACCTCTCCAATTATGCACACCAGCTGACCGACTATGTGACCACTCTGCCTGCATCCTTGAAAATGCATCCTGAATATGCTCCGGCCTCAATGGCGTTCTCGCCTCAGGAGGTGGCAGAAATAGCGCATTGAACGGGAGCGTGTATTCTTCATCCGGAGACTCTTCTCGTCTCCTTTTCTCTGGCGATCCACCGAGGCCTAAGGTGGCTTTACGTTTACCATGCGAGGGAGAGGTGTATTCTTCTCGGACGTAAGATTCCTCTAGCGCTTTTTTTACGGCGAGTCCGGCGAGCGTGAGCGATCGGACCATTTCAAAAGCGAGGAAGCCGACGATGTCGACAGTGTCGTCGCTGGCGCGGAGGTCGAGGTGGGTGGGAAGGTTTAGAAATTCGCGGAAGCGTTTGGCTGGGGAAATGGTATTAGGGAGAGAGAGAGAAAAAGAGAGCCGGAACGGTGAGTAAACCTTTTCTGTACGTGAATGTAGCTTGTCGGCAGTCTGAATAGTGTTGGTATTCCTCTCTGGTCATTTGACGAGTTGCGTCGTCTGCTTCCTATCAAAGTTGGTTGGTCTGATATAAGGAATGACCGAGGAAACGTATTTATCCCACCTTGAGCCGCTGAATCGAAGCTTCGTGAGCTTCTATATCATCTTCATCCTCTTCGTCATCGGATTGGTGCCCGCTTTGTTTTAACAAATCAGAATAGATGGTAGTCAGCTCCCACGGCAGCTTGATCATAATCTTCTGGGCCTTCGCTGTCAGCTTGTCTGTTATTTCAATCAATGTCAACTATTTGAAAATTGAATTTGTAATGACACATACCGTCTGTACCATCCTCCAGGGCCTCTACTTCAACTGCTCCGCCTGCATCTCCCCCTGAGTCTTTAGCGTGCTTCCGCACTTCCTTCCACGAGAGATAGGTTCGGAGGCGATTGACTTTTTCTCGGTCGTGGCGGACAAGAAAGATAAGATCTTCAGCAGAGAGGAAGCGTGCTCCTCGTCGTGTGGCAAGTGCGCGCGCCTGGACGATCTACATGTCCAGCAGTACGCGAATCCTGTCTAACACATCCCAAACACGCGAAAGGTGGGTGACGGACTGACCAGCTCTATCAACTGCCCACGAACGATATCTTCAACAAGGTTGACCGTCTCCGGATTGGGATCTTGTACTTCTCCGAACACGAACATCTGTGTCTGGTTCGCCAAGACTTCACATAGAGCCCATTGTTAATTTACACACCATTTGTGATATCTCCTGAGTATACTTGTAGTCCCTTGTCGTGGATATAGACCCCTCTGATGCTGATTTCTTCGCTGAGGACATCTTTGCCTGTACATTCGATGCAGTACCCGACGTCAAATGATGTGATGCGTGACGCCAAGTTGTGACGCTCTAAGACTGCACACGACTCCTACAATGGCCAGCATAGCGCGTCGGTGTTTCTTCTCAACGGCAAAAGCCTCTAGCAGGCGTTTTGCACCTCCTGTGCACTCTATACGCGTCTCTACACGCGCTCTGTATAGTAAAAGTAGTTCATCCACAACCGCCAACTTGAAGAACAAGAACGAGAAGGAGGCACTTAGCGGCAACAACAACAACAACAACAACAACAATAATAATAATAATAACGACCAATTTGTGCAAGAATCACAGCGGCAGCAGTCTGAACCCCCTCTGAGCCCATTGCCAGACTTTGCAATCGGTAACGGAGAAGGCCAGTATGACTGGTCAAGGAGCTACTTTGGGCTGAGTACACAAGCGTTCTCGAGAGAAATTGCCGATATCCTCTTGGCGCCGCTCGACCCTCTGGACATCGAAATCAAACCAGGTGCGTGCCCCAACACGGACCTCACATGCCATATATAACCTGACGTCTGTGGGGAACAGACGGCCTCATTTACCTGCCCGAAATCAAGTACCGCCGAATTCTAAACAAAGCATTTGGTCCTGGCGGCTGGGGCCTCGCTCCTCGCGGCGAAACTAATGTCGGTCCTAAAATCGTCAGTAGGGAGTACGCACTCGTCTGTCAAGGCAGGTAAGTCTAGTGCTCGCTTTCCAAAGGTTTCTGGGGCTGTTGTTTGACTCGTGTCTAGGTTGGTTGCTATTTCGAGAGGAGAACAAGAGTATTTCGACCCTTCAGGTATCCCAACAGCAACGGAGGGGTGTAAAAGTAATGCTTTGATGCGATGCAGTAAAGATCTTGGTATAGCTAGTGAACTATGGTTCGTGGGCTGTCGTGCGTTTAATTATCTGTTTTAAATGTGGATTTTTATAGGGACCCGCGATTCATTCGTGACTTTAAAGAACAGCATTGCGTTGAGGTGTTTGCAGAGCATTTGCCAACCAAGAAAAAGTATGTCAGTCACTTGCAGATTTTTCTCCAAAAACTAACGAACTATCAATAGGAAGAAGTTATGGCGGCGTAAGGATCAGCGCAAGCTAGGTTATCCATACCAAGAATAATGCATGACCTCGCCGCCCCTTTCTCAACATCTATACCTCACGCCTGCTGAGCATAGACGCTACCTATCCTACGTCACTCAGTCCTTTAGCTTGCACGACGTATTAATTATCCATAATGTATATAAATTTGGTTCGCACTAGGAACGCACATTATAGATCCCAATCCTCTAGCGCAAACGCAAGTATCCCAAAAGCTGAATAAGCTTCGCCCCCAGCATTCGCCAAACTCTCCACTCCCCTTCTCACAAATCTAACCAGCTCATCCAGTTCTTTGGACAATTTGTCCAAACGCCCGCCAGAATCGACCTCAGTTATCGATATAGATGATGCAGCTATAGAGAACGATGTCTCAGGCACATCTTTGTGTTCACCATCTCCAAAATCCTCATTGTCATCACTACTGGAGCTGGAAGCCGCTTGTTCATGCAGTAACTGAGTAAATCCAATGATGTTACGGCGCTGTCGTTTGAGTCGTCGACTACGATGCCGTCTCATTGATATCGACTGTCTTGAAAGATCATGTGTAGTTGTGGTCTCCCCCGCAAAGGCGACAAAAAGGGTGCTAAAGTGAAGTGACATGTCTAATATTGACAAAATTGCCCGGTGTAGATTAGACGTATGGCTTGTGAGGAAACATTGTGCATGAATTTTGTTAACACTGAACATTAAATTGTGTGAGGGCTTATTTAAAGGACTGACAAGAAAACCCACTGTTCCTCCTGAAGCTGGATCATGTCATCTAATGATTTAGCAGTCCGAAACTTGTCGTGAAATTTTAGAATCCCAGCATGAATCACCTAGTCGCAATTATCAACTAGACATCGACGCTGGGCAAACATAAACTCACACCCGTCGTCAGAAAATTTAACAGTGTGCTTGAAACCAATTTCAGCACCCCCATTACAATATGTCAGTGTGTGCTTACTTGATAAACCAGCTCAGGCGACCTCGGAAAGCGTAGAATGGCTTCAACTCATGCCTAGTAGCCGCACCACGAACGAGTATCCGTTCAAGAACGTTTTTCGCCCGCCTCGCCTGTATCAAGAACACGAATATTTCACAATAGACCTGCACCATGACGGGTCGGAAGATATATGCTAACGGAAACGGAACTGCGTAATCCACAGATAGGCCATCTAGAGCCCGGACTGTCACGTCAATGCTACGGTTTCTATCTCGGTTGCCATTATTTCGGTACGAAAAACGGACTAGGGATGGTCGGATCCAGTGGCTTTGTTGGCCTGTGCTAATACTCGCTGCAACGGTGTCTGCGAAAGCACTGTTTAGGAAATGGAAGTCGCCCCAAGGCTGTTGCGTGTCCATCTTTAAATGGAATCATATCAGTTTAAACACGGACGAGCAGCAGATGAAATCACTTTTGCAAAGACCAAGTCGGTAAAATGACTCATTGCGTCTCCACGTCTCATGAGATATAAATCTTCTATGGCCTTCAAATGACCCCAAAGGTCACATTCTTCGGTTAATATTCTTGCCAGAAGTGCACCCGCAGTCTCGCAACGTGGTGTCAATTCGTCATAAATTAACCTTGATAGGGTATCAACAGACACAGCGAACAGCTTCTCGGTTCGACGTCGATCCACGCTGTCACCGCTGCCATCTTTAGAGCCCGAATATAACTCGTTCGAACCGACGAGTGTACCAAACGACATCCATTGGTTTTGGCTATTTGTCGGCGGTAAAATTCCAAGAGCTCGAAGAAGGCCAATGGTTTTCCCAGCCCTCAAGACAGGCATTGCTACGTGTTCCAAAAACATAGGAATAGCCTGTGTTCCCTTTTCTTGCCCAACGTTCTCACCAGGGGATAACTCGACGCCTTCCCTTAACGAATAACCGTCCTTCCAAAAATCCGGATCTAAGAGGCCAGACCCCATCATACCTATCCCAAGGCCGTTGCTTTCAATGAAAAACTCGTCATCAAGCTTTCCCTCGTCTTGATTTCCCGTTCCAATTCCAAGGCCCATACCATCCCTCAGCCAACCCTCAATCATAGTCCAGACTGGCTCTGCGGTGCGGACAAATACTCGCATGAGCACTCCACCTGTAAATATATCGCCTTCTTCCCCTCGTTCAATGTGCTCTTGAGCGCATGCAAAAAGTGTGTCCATCAGTGCAGCCATCACGATCGACGGAGCTCTTCCTCGTGTTCGGAGAGAGGCCTTTTGACCATCCGCTTGTGATGGATCAAGCAGCTCGGGTACCACGCTTCTCACGACTTCAAGCAATACGATAAAAGCCGGTCCGAATCTATCTCGTACCGCCTTTTCGGTGTCCAACAGGCTAACAATTAGCCCAGGTGAAGATTCACTGTCAGAGTATACTCCGCCTAGGGCACGACACATATTTTCTTCCCTTGCGGAGCACCATTGATCAAATATGCGCAGTTCAGCATCTACGGCATCCGCAAAAGCTTCGACAGTGCGTGAGATGGTTATGTGACGATCACTTTCATTGTTAAGGGGACTCTGTTGAGAATGAGCGAGCACTTTGGAACAGAACACACTCAGGCTCCGAACAGTCGATGCCGAGGAGGCTAAGGACATTAGGATGGAATTCTGTGACTTAGCGGATAGATGTGCGAGTCGTGGAGTGCTCGTAGTTGTCTATAATGTTAGCACTCTATTAAAATCTTTAGAGAACTCAAATGGCACGGGGACGAACTGTGTATGCGCCATCTTTCCATGCATATAGCTGGTTTTTCCGACCTTGTAGAGCCATAAGGACTTCCCTTACTGCGTCATATTCACTTATATACCTCTATTTTTAAGGCAATTAAATGGGATTGTTTTTCGCTCGACTGATAATTACCTCATAGCTTTGCACGTTGTTGGTGTCTCTTCGATGTTTATAACCATTACTTAGAATTCGGTCCAATGAAGGTCCTGGTTATCAATTTAGTGACACTTTAGCCGATGCAGCAATAATACGAACCGAGAGTAGAAGCATCCCTCAAGTCAAATTCCCTTCCTGCCTCGATATCACTCCGCCAGTCCACTCTCCAGTACTGCCTCAATTTCATGTTCTCAAACGACTGACGATGAGCAATAGTGTGTGGTGGGACCATCTTGTCACTTTCGCTAGACCTCGTCTCGGGTTCGTGCGTCTCCGATATCATTGGCTGCTGTTCACTGGAAACAACAGCAGACGAGTTGGCATCATCACCATCAAGTTCTGAATAGGACTCGAGAGGTGACAACGAAGGCGTGGTATCCCAATCATCCGCCGCATCCCGCGAAACACCACGTACGATCCCAGGAGGCATGCCATATACACCTTCCCAGTGTTCTCCTTCAAAAGGCTCCTCTGCAAGGATGTCCGCCCATGTCAATGGTTTAGGTGCTGGAGGGGGATTTCTAAGTGCATACACCAGGTCTTCTGCAAAGGCTAGCGTTGATGCCGAGGGTGGTTGAGAAAGATTGACCTTTTGTCCACGTTTTTACATTCATATAAGGACGGGAGTGATATTTTGGGCTTACTAGAAACTGAAAATGATCTGGAAGACGGCTCATCTGGAAGGAATACCATCACATATACTTCGACGTAGTCAGTTGAGCAACTTACCTTGAAACCCTGATCAAGACCTTCGTTTTCAGCGACAGACGCCTTCACTCTCTGGTATGATATTTGAAGTGCATCGCTAAGCGCATCATTCGAGTTTATACGTGCTTTGAGGGCGTGACTATGAAGATGCCGATAAGGATGAGCGTAAAGCTACTAATAATCTACCCACCCATGGATCTGTTGGCTCACGGTATGTAGGTCCATGCTAACAGCTCCTTTATTCAGCGTAGTCGAGTCGAGGTTCTTCAACACAGAATCGACTGCAGTTCTGAAACTTTCACCGTCTGGATCCTCAGGACCATCTTCTTCCCGCAGACCCATTATCTGTGCAACAAGCGTCTGAGCAAGTGGCTGTAGTCGTGCCCGGTGGCCATGACGTGAGCTAGGACGTCGTGCGATGCGAGACTGGGGACGTGAAGTTGAAACATTAGATATGGATCTGGGACGTGTTGAAAGGCTTGAGGGTGGCCGCTGGACTAATGCTGATGAAACAGATTGATATGACGCGCTAGATGCTGGACGGCGCTCAAGGTGACCGGACGGTGCCATATGCACAAACGCGGGTAAAGGTGGCGATACTGATATTGTACGTGCATAGTCTATGCTACAACTAAGGCGATGATATATAGATATACATAACTCGAAGCCCAATTCCGGTCAAAATAATATCGTAGCGGGAGATCCTTAACATCAACCAATGTCTTTTACTCGCTCCTACCTCATTGAAAGGCGGCAGTGCCATAGTAATCGATTCGACGATTAATGCCACCCAATAGTATCTTAAGGAGCGATCTTCCATCCAACGGACCCCGATACGGAGTCATATCTACTATATCCTGTGAAAGTTCTTAAGACGAGCTGCATGTATGAAAACAATAACTAACCCTTATCCTATGCTTGTTCGAAAGCCCATCATCAAGCTGCTGTAGATATTGTGTTGCAGAGCGGTCGTTACCTATCTGCACGAATTGGATACCAACCTACAGAGGCGGTCGAAACTTGCTGACGATTTTGTTACAATTTACACACCTGTGTTGTCGGGAGGTACCTTTCATCCAACCTCTTGGCTGCCTGTACTATGACAGACTCGGGATCATCGGCTATGATTGAGTGAGGACCGACTCGATAAGCCCAAATTAATTCAGGGCATACTGGGGTAGCCGTCGGTTATAACCAAATAGTTCACCGGTCTGATTTTTTTGAGCTCAACCGGATCGCTGCAGACATGCTCGATGACGGAAAGATACTCCGTCAGAAGTTCTTCTAATCTGTTTCCAATCGGTGTGGCACCTTTGGGGATGACGCCCTGAAAAAGTTTCCTGAGGTCGCTGGGATTCTAAGTTCTGATCAGGATAACTCCACGAATATGGCGAACGGGCTTACCGTGATGTTTCTCCCGACCTCTTCGCGATTCAAGAAGTAGACATCTATACCATCCCTACTGTACCCGCCAGCCAGTTCAACAAGTCTGGCCAATGCATTCTTGGCCTGTTACACACGACATCAACTGGATAATGAGATTGAAACATGACTGCCCACCTCTTCCCAACGGTCCCCTCGCATGGAGCTAGAGTCGTCTACGACGATCACCGTCTTAAATTTTGTCAAAGTCTCTAGGATATCCTCCGACAATGAGCCATTTGACACTGTGACGGCAGGACATCAGTGGCGAGAATCGCGTGCGCTACTGTCCCGAGACATACCAGACGACTCGGTGTAAGGTGGAGGGGCGTCTAATTGCAGGAGCTCACATTTTAGTTTAACTTGCCAGCATTGTAGGACACACCATCTGCGCGTCTGCGATTTCCACCGCTCCTGTGAGTGGGACTTGTATGCTTGGATTTCCTTCTGGAAGACTCGGCTGAGTTTGCCATGGTGGAAGAGGATGAACCCATAACTGGGAGTCGTCAGTGACGTGAAGGTGGTGAATTTATATGCGACAGCGCGTAAAGCTGTATTGGTATTTGACGGCATACGGCCCACTGACCGACACAACACAGCCACCAGCGCAACGGTTGGCACAGCAGTGCTGTGCACTGTGACGTAGGCAATGTAACGCATCGTAAATGCCCCTGCCAGTGCTCTCCGTGTCGTCCTGCCACCATGTCATCGGATAATGCCTCGTACGTGGAACAGGATAAGCTTGCCTTTAGAGGCTCAAATGAGCTGCCATCATATGACGAGCTTGCTGCGCATAACGGTCCAAATTCGAGGCATGATCATGAAATCGCGTAACTCTCTTTTTGCTGATGCCTGCTGTCACAGATTTGGGCGATGGCGGGGCTGGATTGAGAAAAGGTACGAAACGGTACTGCTAGTTATCGGAGTCACGCATGGCTTTTGGTTTCCAGAGCTCGCGAACGATATGCGGATCTTACTCCAGAAGAGCTCCAGCGCCGCCGCGCCCGGGGCTGGGATCTAGTCAGTATGATATCAAAATCTATATAACAGCTTTGCGCTTACCGTCACTTAGGAATCAGATGAGCCTCGGCCGAGGAGCCCCCCAGGATTGAACCCTGCTGTTGTACCATTACACATCCAGACAAGTAATCTAAGCATCAATAGTGACAAGTCCACGCTTGTGCCTCACGTACCACAATCGCTTCCTTTTGGCGCCGGAAGGTTGTCATCTTCACATTTGAGAATTTGCCAGTTTGGTTCACGTTTTCTGCCTCATGCGACGTCTCAAATACGATGTCTATTGCCATTAATGGGCGATAAATATATGCTTATCGGACACGACGATGGCTTATCAGTTCTAGACATGTTCCCACAGGAATGGTGTGAGTCTGGGAACCTCGTCAACAAAGGTCCGTCGGAGGCCATAGCCAGACAAATATGGATCGGGGAAAGGTACTTTTCCACCTTATTTCTATTGCACCTGGTTAGAAAGTCTGTAGTGTACACCAGATGACAATACTTGAGATGGAGAATACTGGTGAAGACACCTTGAATGGTATCGTCCTTGCTCTCGTTGGACCAGAGCAGGGGTGTTCGAAAGATGCCGATGCCCCTCGAACTTTGCGTATGTACAACCTCGCTAGTCTTGTTAGTCTTGCAAAATGGGCTATATCGTCAAAGGCAAGTAATGTCGGTTTTCGTATTGGACAGGGGGCTCATCTATCACAGGGTGCCCACCCGTTAGACCTGTACAAAAGTAATAACACAAATCCCCCCCAACAAAGTCCTGCTAAGAGACACAAGTCACAGAATAGTATCGCACGAAGCATAAAACAATTTATTGAGCCTCAGAGTCCCCCTCGAAGCCATAACTTGGACCACCTTGGTCAGAGGCCATTGTCGCCGATTCCGCCAGTACTAGCACCACCCGACGTGCCAAAAAGTGAATCATCCCAAGATTCCCAATGGGAAGTTGTTGATATTGAAAATATACCTTTACCGTGGGCAAATGACTATGTGCCCTTTGCTTCACCTGGATCACGTTTAATCAACCAAAACATTCTCTCATACGCTCTATGGTCTGATGAAAATAGAAAGGGAAGAGGTGGTCAATTATTGGCCGTAGCGATTAGAAGCAGTATTTTGTTGTACGAGACGCCCAAAGGTGAACGCGCATTCCACTTTGTGAAGGTACATCATTTTTATTTCAAGCCCATTTTTCTTTAAATATCGGATTATGTAGGACTTCTATACACCATTTCAACCGCGCTGCGTTGCATTCTTTCTCCAGAACGTTCAGGCACCCCAAGAACATAGTAATCGGGGCCACAAACGAACAGACAGCATGGTATCGATTCGGAGTGGAAACGGCGGTAGTCCTCGCACCAGTTACGTTCCTTCGGCACTTCAAGACTACGGAAACCATCTCAGCCTGTTCGTTATATTTGATAAGAAAGCGGGCTGGATACGTATCACTGACTCCGCCGTTGGCGAGATAGAGCTTTTTAACGATAATGCGTCCGTATCACTATCGTCTCAGCACGGCTATCCGGTTCACCCAGGGCATCTCAACGTGAGCAGAGATACCTTCAAGGAAACGATTAGTTCACCGACAAGTACTGTGCGCCGGATACGCCACTCTATGGAAGTACTACATTTATCAAGTAAATGGAGCGCCCCCATTTCCAAGTGTAACTTGTCATTCGAGCCTGGCATATCCAGCCAAATACTCTTCATCACACGAGGCAAGCAGACTCAAATCGTGCCATGCCCTCTTCCGGCAAGCTATTCTTCCATGCCTCCCCTGTGGACGGCGCACTGGAAAACACCACCGTCGCACGTGCTAGGACGGACATGTGACTTCGAAATTGAAGACGACGGGATACCCTTCCTCCAGATTATTGCCTTTGGAGAGGGTGGGATCGAAATTCAGGAGGTTCCCGTTGACCTTTTGATACCAGGAAAGGGGAAGGGGAAAGGGCCTGCACTGGAGCATTCCTGTGCCCACGAAGACCTTGGGGGTCCTGTTGGCTTCCTCTGCACAGGGGGACACTGGGATCATTTTGTGGACGCCTCATCCACAGACCCGATTTCCCGGTCATACTCAAATTCAAGCGACACATCCATGATGTCAAATACTAGCTATGGTTCGGAGGAAATGGTAGCCAAATTCAAGAAAAAAGAAGGCATCTATGGTTGGTGGTGCAAGGATTTGCAAGATTGGCGTGTTTTCTGGATAGGAGGGACAGTTTCCGTCGACCAAAACTCGGACGATTCGTCGGTTTAACGCCATCCCACATACTCACCATTAGTGTATCTTACCTGCTGAAGTTGAAGGCTACGTTTATGGAACGATCTTCTAATGTCCTTTATACCTAGCTATTGTACAAGAGGCAACCATTATACTGTGTATCACTGAAACTACCATCATAGCGGCCCGAAGAAGGGTGCAAATAAACTCATACAAAGTGAATAGAACTTAGTCCCACGCTCAAGAATTCGAAAAAGACACCATAAATATTAGTCGTCCTTTTGCACGTTAGAAGGTAGCTGTCCCCGTTTTCAATCCGCTCGGTCCATTCGCGCCAGTTGTAGAAGGACCAGACGACGAACCTGCATTCTGATTCTTTCTAATAACAACGAATGAGCGACCTGGTTGGGTGTTACTCGACGTTGATAGATCAAGTCCGCCAAATTCAGGATCTGCTGATTGCGATGGGCCCCTATAAGAATCATCACTCGTATGAGGTCGGTGTCGCCTCAAGAAGTACCAAGGCTTCTTTTTGGGTGGCTGCCGCTCTGAATCATCATCATCGTCGGGTGAATGCAGAATGCCCGCATCACTTGCTACGGAACCAGCCTGGAATGCTGTTGTGTTATTGGCACCACTGCCTGTCATGGCGGCAGCGAAACTTGATAGTCGCGGTCTTAAAAAGCCTGCAACTCCGCTGCTACTGTCCGGCCTGGCTCCGGTGCCATCTTCTACGACTCGTTGTGTAGACGAATCTGCCATAATGGACAATAACCGACCCGGGTCTTCAATAATAGCTGTTTGTGACTTCGTCCTTATGTGCGATGGTTGCATGGCTCCGGGTGGCAGTCCACTCGTTCCAATATTGGACAAGGATGGTGGCGGGGACTCATCGTCATCGTAAAAGACAGTATTGGAGAGGCCTGAGGGACCTGGGCCTAGCGGACTGTGTTTTTCCCCGATAGATGGGAACGTATGCATGGATGCGGATGCGCGTCCCCCATGTGTGATGGCGTATGGTGAATCTACGTGTGCCCTGCCACCCCCAACCCGGGAGAAGCCGGAAGTTGGCTTCTGGGAGGTGTTGGACACAACACTACCAGGTAGACTTTCTGCGACTGAAGTGTATCCTGGTTGTTGGGATGCAAAAGGCTTCCACGCACCCATGATGTAACCCTCATCATCACTATCTTCTCTGTATGGGCGTAACGCCTGTTCCGGGCGAAGAACTGACGGGGGGGTCGTCGAGCCCTTCCGTGACACCGGATTTAGGAACGCCGGTTGTGCAATCCCAACCCCTACATTTTCACGGGCATTAAGAGGGGGCATGTCTGACGAATCTGAAGCCCGATATGCGTTGCTGACTTTCTTCTGTCCACGTCTATTTTTCGCGCGGCGACGACCACGTCCTCCCGACGAGGAACCACAGCAACCTAGTAAATCTAACACGCCGACAAGTCCACTGTCCATGGCGTGCCTGCTCCGATCAAAACCTATCTTTCCAATGATGCGGACTGTAGCTTCAAGCAACTTGACAAGCAACATCAGGCTAAGTGCGAGGAAGACAAGTCCCATTATGACCAGGATTCCATATGCGACCCAGCCAGCAGGTCCTGGACCGATTGAGATCTAGTACAATAATAAGTCGACAAGTCGCCTTTCCACTAATGAACTAGCATCCTTACCGTCGGGGTTAAGATGACCAACAACACCGCCATAACAATGCGAGCAACGCAGAACAAGAAGCTGATCAGACCCATACTGTCACCGCTTCCCCAAGGAAGCCATATGATCGTAATAATCGCCGAAATGACCTCAACCACGAGTATGATAATCGCCTGGGCGGTGCCGCTCTTTTGGCCAACCCCAATCGTAACACCGAATACTAAATTGGTGATGAATGGTAGATTAGCAAACATTTGCGACCCCTGACGGTAATGGTTATATAGAGCTCCGTAATTCAAAAGTGTCCTTGTTTCGTCATACAGCTTGTTCGTTGAAGTGAAGGTAACTCGAAGAAGCAGATGCACAGGTATGAGAACAGAGAAGAAGGCGAACGATAATCCTGCAAGAATGATAGAGCTCAGGGAAGCACGATATCGCGGAAGTGTCATATGGTAGCAAGAGAAGATCGTTACGGGAAGGTGGAAAAGTACAAGGATACGCACGAGATTTCCGTGCAAGACGCTACCATGAAAGGAATTGATGTCGGACCGAAATCGCCACCATGCCCTATATGAGCCCGTTCCTCGCTCGCCTGTGCTCGCGATGCTTGATATATTGAATCTAGAATTTGGTCTGAACAGAGTTGCAAGGTGCCCATTCTGCGACTTCGTTTCTTCTGCGAACATTGGAGTAACTGCCGTAGCATCTGGGGGGTCTTTGTCCTTTCTCGAGTCACCAATTCTTCCAACAGTATAAAGGCCCGGATAAGGCGAGACATTGTTCGATCCAAAGACAATATTTGCAACATGATCAGTGAACCATACCAAGGCAGAAATGGCAACTGTAGCGGCAATGATACCAAGGAACAAGATCAGGCAATTTCCAAAGAGGTCTTCGGGACGCAGCCCCACTGAGTATGCGAAAGAAGATATCCCAACCGTGGCATTATCAGGAAGGGTGAAAATGAGGTTAGGCGCTGATGGGTTCACAAATATGGGCGAGGATGGATCAGCGAGTTGATCTGCAAAATCTTGCGGAGGTGAATAAGGGACTGTAGCAAGCGGATTCCAATGGTGATCACCAGAACCTGGCGTTAGTGTGATGTCTGTATTACTATAAGCATCCGGAAAATGGGGAACAAATTCAATAGGAGATAGTTACTGTAGGACAAGGTCGACCAAGCCGTTTGGCTGAGTATAGGATCTGTCGCATGGATGATGTGTCAGTCGGAAGATAAGATGTGATAAGTACTTACAAACGAACGCAGGCCATTGAACGGCAACCATGGCTAATGCCGAACACCACTGCGTATGAAAGATCACATCTCGCATGGAAGGCGTACCTGCGGAGTAAGGTTTCTGTATATTTGATCATAATCAATGATCAAAAAGTAAATGACATACAAAATCGCTTTAATGCAGGTGAGGCTGCAAGTCTTTCGCCGCTTATAGCGCTGGCAAGAATGAACCCTGCGCTGCGAGCTCTCGCACGTAGCCCTTTTTGTGTAATCCCACGTCCCAATGCCGAAATGATTCTGGCAATGCCAACGACAACCCAATAACCAATCGTGAGAGCAACTGTCACCCAAAGAATAATCCTTGCTTGTCCATACGGAGAATCTAGTCTAGGATCGAGTGGTGTGGTGAGTACATCTAGACAAAATAAATCATTGCTGAAGGGATCCACGCCGTGCAGTTGAGTAGAAAGCGTGGTTAAAGAACGGTGGTCACCCAGAGGCACCGTGACAGAAAAGGCAAAAGGGCCTGCAGGTATAGGGCAGGAGGAAGCATTGGTCTGGTTTAGGAATGGCGATGGCGGGCGGAGTGTCGAGCACAAGTACGTCGTATTAGACCATGCTGTCAAAGTCAAGATGGACGTGGTCGTGAAAAGTGTCGCTGTCAGGTGCCATAAGAACTGCAACTTACACCAGCAGAGTGTAACTTACATAAACTACTGCTCGAGTTGGAAAACCCAATGATCTCCTGCGAGCTTTCTCCTATCAGGGTCAAATTTAAATACTTGCCCCGCATATCGTTCGGCAGAACCTGAGCATAGACAGTGGTGACATTGAGTTGAGTTGTGACGTTGGAGGGTTGGCTAGAACATCTTTTATAAGGCACCGTCGCCGGATCTGCAAAAACGCTGGGTAAGATCAAGAGAAGGAGAAAAGAAGTAAGAGAGTGGGGTAGGTTGAGCATAGAGCTCATCGTACAAGGCGATGGGCACAGAAGCCTGCTACCTGTGGTGGAGGCCACTCCGTGTGTGTATGTGGGTATGTCACGTGATTCTGCTTACATCATCGAGGATATTAAAGATTGGAAACTTGGTCAGGCGAAGACTGGATGCTAGGTGAGTTGCGGCGCAGAGTGTCGTCGCTTGTCCCCCGTCGTTGTTTCCATGATGTCCGCGAGTACAGAGAAGATGCAAGGTGGGCCGGCTGGCAGGTGATTATTGGAATTGAGACCCACGCCCAAATAAAATCGCGTCAGAAACTGTTCTCAAGTGAGCACACCTCACTTCGATATCTGGATTTCAACTCACTGGAACAGATGCTTTCAACTCTGCCTTGGGAGAGCCTCCGAATACCCATACGGTTCCGTTCGATGCCGCGTTCCCAGGGACTCTACCGGTTTGTAAGGTGGATGCGTGGATGTGTGCGTGCTAATGACAACACCAGAAATTAAACGCTCGATGCGTTGATTTGGCCATCCGGTCGTCCCTTGCACTTCACTGTGACGTTCAAATGAGGTCCTCTTTTGATAGGAAACACTATTTTTATCCCGACTTGCCTTCAGGTTACCAGATTACGCAGCACTACGGTTCGTATTGACCATTGCCATTTATATTCCTCAATCTTACCCCTCTGCATAGCGCCCCTTGCTCTCAATGGCAAGCTCGACGTGACATCCCACGAATCGTGCTTCCCTGTCCGCATAAAGCAGATACAACTCGAGCAGGTCTGGCTGGTTATTAATGCATACACGTCGAAATCTCACGGAAAAGTCCAGGATACCGCAAAGTCTGTATTCAATCCCCGTAATCGGTCTTCCCAAATAGACCTTAATAGAGCCGGGGCCGGGCTCATGGAAATTGTAACGGAGCCGGACATGAGGTACCTTCTTCATGTCATGCCCCTACCCTCCTGATTCTAATCACTAAAAGATCACCGGAAGAGGCAGGAGCCTATATCCGAACTCTGCAAGCTATTCTTCGTGCAATTGGAGCAAGTGATGGAAATATGGATGAAGTCAGTGAAGTCACTTCTTTCAGGACCTATTCTAGACTCTGACATATTTCATGTAAGGGGTCGCTTAGATGCGATGTCAATATATCCATCAACCGTCCCGGGAAGCCTCCAGGTACCCGTTGCGAAATAAAAAATCTCAACAGTGTCAAGTTTATGATGGCCGCTATAAGTCCGTGTTTCAGGATTTCTCCCCAATTTACGTTGACTAATTCTTCTATAGCTCATGAGATTTATCGACAACGAACTATAATTGAATCTGCCTCCGATCCCGAGGTGGCCGCTGTGCTTCAAGAAACACGAGGTTTCGATGAGCATCGGTTCGAGACTTATCGCCTTCGTAGTAAAGAGGATGCCCCAGATTACCGGTACATGCCGGATCCGAACCTGGGTACACTTTTTCTCAGTGAAGTGAGTTCTCCTGAACTCTGTCCACCTTTTTCTTCAACATCACAGTTGTAGAAACGTGTAAACGACATACATCGCAACCTGCCCGAACTCCCAGATGAGATTCGTAAACGATTGCAGCAACAATACGGACTTCCTGACCGTGATATTGAGGTACTACTCACCATAGACAGCGAGTGTGAGGTTCCCTTTGATGGCGAACATTCGAAGGACCCGGAGGCTGGAACAATCGCCTACTTCAACAGGGTGTGCACACAACAAAGGGACCCAAAAGTCGTCGTCAACTGGTATGGTAGCAATCAGGTTGAGAAAGCCACGTTTAATCCTCACGTCTTAGGATGGTACACGAATTGATCGGCAAGCTTTCGGCTCGCAAGGAAACATTCAAGGATAATAAAATCTCGGCTGCCCAACTCGGACAGCTTATTGACCTTGTTGAGGGTGGAACCATCACCCGTCCGTCTTCCCGTGGATAACAATTGATAAATGCTCATGTCAAGTGCAGGAACATCAGGAAAGCACCTCCTTCGATATTTGTTGGACAATCCGACAAAAGCTACTACTCTCGAAATTGCCCAAGAGCTCAAATTATTGGCTTTTTGTGCGTCCACTCCGGCCATTTCTGGTAAAATCGAGGGGAAGGATGACCAACTGGAGCAACTTTGTGTGCAGGCCATAGGGGCGCTTCCAGCTGAAGTCGAATCGTTCAGGAAGGGTAATATTAACGTACTCAACAGAATCATAGGGCGTGTTATGAGAGACAGTCGTGGACGAGCCGACGCGCAGACTACTCGGACAATAATTACGCGGATTATCAATAGGGAGCAGTAGTCCCATACTGAAACCATCCATGTCGCACATGTAACCTACATAACTCGATTTAATGAATTCATTCATTATTGGTACGGGTGTTTCGTGATATGCAGGCATCGATACAAATGTTTCTGTTAGTGAATGATGAAAACCAATATAAGCAACAGTAAGATGTCATGTTTATAGGGTAGGCCCCAAAATGGTTACGCGGTCCAGACTGTATCGCACGAGTGATTTGGTATGTGTCCCAAGGATATTCGAATGTCCCGTGATGAGCAATCATGAGAATGCCAGTCCTGCCCAAGCGCCTACAGCACCCAGGACGGCACCACTTGCCACAAGACTGATCGCGTGCCCTGACCGTTGTGCTTGCTTCTTCGCCATGATAGCTTCTCTATCCTCCTTTTCGATCCTCCCAAACAACCATTTAACAGAATTATCGTCTCGAGCTAGGACAAGCAAGGCCTGCAGGTCACTTTTGTCTTCCTCATTCATCACGACTCGTGAGCGGAACCCGACCTTGGCAGCGGCCTGTTGCACTTCGAAGATGTCCGCCTTGGGCAGTACGTATACGGTGGCATTGGAGACCTGATTCAGGCTCCCGACAAATGCCTCTCGCTCCTCCATACTCATAGACCGAATCAGTGGCCTAGTGGTTGATGCCTTTGCTGCAGGGTTTATCGAATTGGCCGAAACAGATGAGCCTTCATCCACCCTGTCTCGTGAGGCCCTAGAACGTGCATTCGGTGACGTGGTGTCCCGCATGTTGCCTCTACTCGTATGTCTAGAGCGACTTCCAGTGTCATCCATATCGCTTTCAGGAGCCATGGCAGCCGCGACGGCATGCTGCCACTCGACAATTCTAGTGACTCGACTTTGACGACGCACAGAGTCATAAAACATATTTCGACCTTCGTCACTGCGCCTGAGCCTTTCAAAGACTTCACCCGCTGTGGTGGAAAGAGAAAGACGCGTAGCAGACGCGTTGGGTCTACGTGTATTAGACCGAGGAGGTGGTTTAGCATTTTCCTTGTCTGTGAGGTCATCTTCTAGAGGCCGTGAGATGTGGAGAGAGCTCAATGCATTTGTAATGGCATGGTCAGGTTCAGCCGTAGCTTCTCTAGTTGACGCAGGCTTGTTTTCCTCAACATATGGGCACCCAGAACGTGGATGTCCAGCTTTCGGTCTTTTGCACTTTCTACAATGGGGCGCCTTACGCGTTGGTGTGGTAATTGGCGTGCCGCTAACAGATCTTGGTTTGTTGGGTGTGTTGGGTGCAGAAGACCGCAAATTCATACGCGTTTGGATTGAAGGAACGCAGCGACGCAGAGGTGCTTGGTGACTAGGTCTCCAACACAATACAAAGAGACAAAGTCAATTAAAGGATAACTTTATACGGTATTTATTTATGTAAATTACAGCGTAGTCTTTATAAAGGGTACAGCGAATAGAGACGACGGATTTTGACGCTCTAGGAGTGAGAATAGAATGAAGGACAAGACGGCTTCCCGTCCGGGTAAGGAACAACGGCGTGACCCTCACGGCCTAGTGCCGCCCAGGAAGACTCAATTCCCTGTAAAAATGCTTTGATAAATAAACAAGTGACCAGAAAAATATGCAGTGGCAGTTCAAAAAACATATAGCAGGCGTTTGCTTGAGTAGTCTTCTATTGCACACTAATAGTTCCGGTTGCGATACTGGCATTTTCACCGAATGGCAATTGAGGCGATTTGGTCTCTTGGGCGGTGTACGTTGACGTCTCAGCTGCAGAGGTAGTCGAAACCAATGTACTTGCCACATTTTCCGCTGATTTTTGAGACACTTCCGGTAAGGTATAAGATGATCTGAGAACAGAGGAGGGAATCGATACTGAGGCGAGGAGTTTTCGTCAATAAACCAACCGTTGTCGCTTGTTCGGTAAGTCCAGTTGCGTGCCACTTGTTTTGGTTGAGGCCTTGTAAAAAAAGGGAATGTGGAAAATCAGCAATATAATCGAAGACAGTGGACGAGCATACTTTGGTGCGTTTCTGAGCACCCTTGACAGGGCGCTCACCTGGATCAAACACATAATCCGGTAAGGTTGAACTTGCAAATCGTTAGCAAAAGGATGATCAACAGACGATCAACAGTCAAACCTCTTGATATGTCGCACGACGATACCCATTGTTGCCTCGTCGTACTTCTCCCACATCTTCACTAGTTTAGTAAACTCAGTTGTGGGATAAGATATATCGAGTCGCCTAGGGCCCGTGGAACCAGCTTTTCCTTTTCATCAGCACATATCCAGAGCACAAAAACACGCCTACCCTGTTTTGGCTCGATTGCAAGACCAATGTAGAAAGTCGTAGTGTACACGGGGTAGGCACCTTCCTTCCCATCAATATCTTCCTTCTTGCGTCCTGAGATAACTTCAGCAATCTCGCCTTGCGCTACCGCATGAACTTCTTCCTCATTTAGGCAATGCGAAACTTGATCGAAACCCCTCACGAAAGGATGGGCCAATGTTAACGAGTCAACATACTCAAGTTTCATAACCAATTGACGTATTCGTGACTCCACCGTACCAGCCCTGCCGATTATATTGACAAAATATGTTAGTTACCAAAGATCAGGTCCACGCACCATTTGATTTGCGTTTCTTGACTTGCGGTGGAAGCTATCACTTGTAGATAATACTTATATTTGTGGAAAAAATCATGTTTTGCAAAGAGCTCTGACCAAGACGCACTCCCAACGATGATTTTATCAACGATTTCAGCACCTTTGAAGAACGCTTTGGTGAACAACATTCAAGGAGAAGTGAGAATGTTCTGACCTTTCTTAAATTCCTCAGTCATTACCATTTGCGTGGAAGCTGTAACGTTGTGAGTGGCACACATTGCCGGATAAGCAGGTGTTATAATAGGCATTCGATGTGACCGATCGGCAGGATATAACTGTTAATGTAAATCCATTTACTGGGGGAAGACTGTGGGGCAGAGCTAACCTTTGGATTCCATACTCGAACCTGTAAAGGTCCCTCTTCAATCTGTTTTAACAGCACAGGCTGTGGCCATGACCTGACACAACTAAGGAACAGGGTCAGAGCAAGTCCATGTAGTACATACCACTGGTACATTATGATAAAGAACCTGCTGACAATTGCGCCAGCAATAGCATTAGGGTAAAGCTGGCATATTCGAGCAACCAACATAGCCCATGCCACGCCACCAAGAAACCCGTTTACATTGGAATATATCGCTCTCCCTGGAGAAATAAATATAAATCTCCTCAACAGCACTGGTAATGCCGACCTACGCTGCGCCCATAACTTTATACACCGCAGCGAGTCACGGAATACTTGAACATTGGGGACAAGACGCAAAATCTCGTCAGTTACTCTGGACCCTAGTAATTTCGGGCTCAATAACACTGAACGATGTGTCTAAATCATAAACCTCACCGTTCAAACTTCGTATACACCGTTCATCTAGATTACGTAGAAGATTGTCGTCTTGTAACGATAAATCATCGGGTATTGAGGATAGCGCCAAACGTGCCATGAGAAAGTCGATAGGGATACCTTCTACCTTAATCTTTATAATGGGGACATAAGCCTCTGGAACACCCTACTCAAACAGCTCAACAATGATCAGGAAATGTATTAGAGTATAAACCCACTGCAACTTCGGTAACACCCTCCAATTCCCTTAGCATTGGTTCAAATGTGTCGAAGAAATCCTCGCGGGACACGTGCTTCGGTACAACGCAAAGCGTGTCAATATCAGATCCCGGGCCATGCACGCCCAAACGATACGATCCAAATGTATATATTTTTCCTCCAGCACCTTGTGCTGCCGCTTCGGATAGTCCCCGAGAAATCGACACCCGGTGAACGAACTTCTTGACCAGAGCGGCCACACGGCCAAGAACAATTTCCCTGATTGACGGTAATAATTATTCAAATCAGCCCTCTGTACCGAATGGGTCATCGACAGCAAAACCTGCGCTCCCGAACTGGAGGTCGATAATGCAGCAAACTAAGATTGCCTGTGTTCAATTCACAATCGCTCTTTTGTACCTCGAGCTCGTGTGCCGTGTTATTCCAGACATGTTCCGAAGCGTGGTTCGTGCGAGCGGGATTTGCGCAAAGACCTCCGAGAATACACGCTGGCGGACACTCACCTTTTTCTTGATTCCTCCTCAGATTCAAATGAATTCTGCCTTCTCAGTTCTTCCATCAGAGTTTGCGTAACCTGTTTTTCACGCTCGGAGGACTCGGATACTGCGATAGGTGGAGTAACGCCCAGGTAGCTAACCATTGTATAAGTTGCAAGAGAATGTCGTCACAATACAACACGCACCCCTTCTCGTTCGCCATCATGCCACTCACTATATGTTCTATAACAAGCCCACCCTGCAACAATAAGTAAGCGGTGATTGATGGACAACAACGAGGAACACGGTGGAGAGATGGTAGTCCTTGAGGCCTTTTGACTCCGATGACTAAGCGTAAGGTTCACAATAGGCAACTTATTAATCAAGTACGACCTATGCGGCCATTGTCCTACTAAATACAGTAATCCGTATAGAACACAATTGAAGACAACAAGAGACTAGCGAATGTTGTAAGATTTATATCGTTTGCTTAATTCATCCGATGCACTCTTGACCGAGCTGCGCCGCAACGCCCATCTCCGGATATACCAGCAGATGATTGCGAGTGCAAAAAGCCCGAATAGAAGGACTAAGGCTATGATAGCTGCCGTGGTTCCCGAAGGGCCATGACTACTTCCCGGATTGAATGGATTTCCGCCAAACGGCCAATAGTCACCGCCGTCGGGCGGTAAAACGCATGTCAATGAGTCTCCATCTGCAATCGTCTTGAAATCATGCTGTAACTCTAGTTCTTGCGTCAAGTTGGCATCCAGGACAAACGGTGAAGGGTCAGGGATTGCATCGCTCTTACTGCAATTTGGACCTCGGGCACCTATGAAGCTTGTATTTCCAAATAATGAATTGCCCTGAACAGTGAATTCCCGGGCAGAGCTAACGGCTATTGCAAAGCTGAATGCACCAGTAAGCTTATTGTTCAACACACTGCCTGAGTGTGATACATTGTCGCCGTACCGCTCCCCAAACCACGTACGAGGACCGATGGCAATGCCGATCCTAAAATGACTTGTCATGACCAAACTGAGATAGCCAGAGTAACGTAGCCCACTTTATTATAGCATCGTATTGGTTAACACCTTTGGTTTGTCCCGGTAGTTCGGTGCCTGTGGCAAAGCCACCAAGGATGAAATTCTCCCGAACCACTGTCCCTGTATAGTCTCCTTCAAACGGGTCGTAGTCCACAAGATTAATGCCTCCAAGCAATGTTTGCTGAAGGTATCTATAAGTCCGCATAAACTACGTAAGCCAGGTCGATACTCACATTCTGAATCCATATAGTATTATTGTAAACTTGTGTCCCAGGAGAGCCGAATAGGACAATCCCTCCGTCTGTAGGGTTTTGTACCATATTATTCCTGACGGTGCTGTTTCGACAACTAACACTGATACCATCTGCCCACTGCTGAAAAGCGTCCGATCCACAAGGACCGATGTCATTGTTCTGTACAGTTACGTTATTGCAATTCAGAGCTCCTTCTGCGACATGTAAGCATGTCCAACCTCTAGGGTCGAAGGAACGGACGTATTCAATAAGTTGGTTGGCATTTGGACCACCCATCTCAATGTTGCCACCACCTTGGGTGGGCGGTGCTCCACCTCGAGTGCCATCAATCTAAAAGGTAGTATGAAACAGAATGAACATCTTAATGAAATAGATGATACCTGAATATTTCGTATCACCACGCCAGAACATTTCGAGCAAGTACCATCAACCGCCGTTGTATGACCTGTTCCATTCGAAACGGGACCACTAACCACCAGGGTTGCACGCTGGTCTCCCGTAGGGTATCCTAAGGTGCTGATTTCTTGATTTGAAGCAGCAAAACGAATCGGGGCTTGTATCATATATTGTTTCCCCGGACAAAGCCGCAATACATATCTAGGGCCTGAGGAGTTCAACAGGGTATTGAGGCGATCCGTGACCGTATTAGCAGGGTCGGGGGACTCGCAATCCAATGAGTCCCGAAATTGTAACCAGTGACGTGCGGTAGAGCTACACTATGGGTAAGGACACAAGAATAAGAGGTAGATCGCATGTAAAATACCGGAAGCGCTGCTTCTGGAAAGTATGGTGGCCACTCATCCCAGTGAGCGGTAGTTGGTGAGCGGGGTATCAAAGGACGATGACCCTGTCCGTCCTAGGAATAACTGTGTGTCGTGCGCGCGAAGCGATCAAGTAGAAATGGAATAGGTAAATGGACAAGAGTAAGGCGTGGGCTTGCCCGCGCAGCGGGCGGGATAAACTGAGATGGCTGTGAGGCAAGTTTCAGATTGACGTTTCACAATAAGCAAACGAACCACACTCACTTACCAGACTGTAGTCCATGTCTCGCTTCAATCTCTCAGTTCGGTAAACTCGTAATTATGATTGCGACAGAACGAGGGACAGACATGAGGCGGCGTCATTCGATCTTTATTGCAGCACCGGGCCGACTTTGACACCCTCATTTCTTATCCGGCAAAAGTTTCTCCACGAGAGTGAACCTGCGACTCATCTGAGTTAGTGCGCCCCCAAGACTCAATGGACTTCATTCTCAAAAGAAGACCACAGTAGTCAGGTACGCGCAATCTCTTTCTATATTGCGTGGGCGCGTTAGATTAATGAACTGTCTACTCTGAACGGCGTTTGAAATTTTATAGTACATCGCCCGTCTAGGTTAGTTTCACTCTTTTGGAAACCACAAACAGCGTCGTACGAGAGCGTGGGTATGGGTGCAAGTCAATGACACCACGAGCATGGTCGGTAAGACATTAATATGACCTTTATACCGCGGCGTGGAGTATCGAATATCGGGTAACTAGTGACCCAGCCCTGATTCCGGGACATCAAGACATGGTCTCACAACCACTGCCGGCGGTAGAATGGATGGAAGAAGTCATTCTCAGAATGCCACTTGCCAGGCTCATCCCGGGATGCCTTCCTTGACAAAGAACCATTCCCACTGGGACGGCCCGGTCTTCATGGGTAGTCCACGAGGTCACTTAGACCAAAGGTTAATTCGATACTCCATACGACAAAGTCCGACGGCGACGGTGGAGAAAGACTGGCCTAACATGGGAACGTAGTTGCAGTCGAAAGTCATTTAGATAAATTCGGTCTTTGCCAGCACCAAGTATATCCATTAGTTGAGTATTGAACGTGTTTCCTTACGCATTAGAAATGACACAAAATAGTTTTCTTACACGCTGCTGGTACCGGTATTTCCCATGAATGGGAATCATGATGGATAATAGAATGGTAAATCTCTGAGGTGTTCACTTCGCATTTTCGAGCAACTGGGAGTGATCGCTGAGTTATCTACGAAGACAAATCCAAGTACACCTTATAATCATGGCACTACCCGTCGGACTATGATGACAGTCACAGTCTGGGGTTCTTACTTGATAGGGCACATACGTGTCTTCCCCTAGAACTAAACCAGTCTTGGGTTGGTAAGGCTGTCACCTCCTTTTTTACCTGTCAAACTACCAGCACGCGGAATTGTCCCTGCTGTTTAGAAAGAGGAACGGAGATGTCACGTATCTAGATAACTTCAGGAATGACAAACGGCAAGGCCCAGATGTTTTGACGTGGAAATATTATCATTCGCATTCAATATCGCCGCGAACTTCTGCTACGCGTGCCTTCTTCCTCATCCGGCACAATTCGAGGTGAATGTCGACTGTAGTTATCGGAGCAGGGGGATCGACTGTGACTTCGACGTCTGTATCGGTCATACTGACTGTCGTACGGAGAACGCGATCGTTCTTGAGACTTGCGACGGCGCTGAGTTCTTGGCCGGTCAGAAGATTTGTCTGTTCTGTCATGAACTGGTGTGTGGCTACGTGAACTAACTTCATGGCGGTCCCTAAAAGATTGGTCACGAGAATACGAACGCGAATGCCGTCTTCTTATTCGCTCGTCGCGCAGGGCTCCAGGTTCGCGTTCACCAAGGGATTTCAAGAGTTCTTCAATCCCTCTCACTCCTTCTGACTTCAGCTTCTTCTCTTTTTTCTCTTTTTTCGCTTTCTTACGTGCCTTTCTGGCCGCTCGTTCCTCCAGTGCCTCATCTTTGTGTTTCCCTTTCGATTTAGCCTTCTTCTTTTTCAAGGCCTTCTCCTCCTTCCGTTTTTCCAGGAGGTAGTCGCGCATAGGGTCCTCTGGATCAATAGACATAGCAGAGGAGTCCGAGGAGTCCGAAGCATCACCTTCATCTATAATATACTGTTGGTCAGTCTTTTTGGAAAGTTCACGTTACAACTGACCAAGTATAATCTGTGGCTTTGCATTGAGACTTGGTCCCTCGGGCTCAACCCACTCCCCATCATCACCCTTCACCTTCGGCTGCTTGTATTGTCTCACGTGGTCCACGCGCAATGTTCTGTCCAGGACCTTCGCGCCATTAAGGTTATCAACAGCTAATACGGTGGACCGCTGGTCCTCGTACATCAGGAAGGCGAAACCCTTGGGCCTGCCTGTCTCCTTGTCTCGAGGAACATTAACATCCATGACCTCTCCATATCTGAAAAGTCGTCAGGGTATACCAGATGCAATCAATTTGCACTTACTGGGAACATATTGTGATAACGTCTCCTTCTGTAAGATCATAGTGCAGACCGCCAACGAAAATGTAAGCGGAGTCCTTATAGTCGTCGTGCCATGACGCTCCATGCGCGCCGAGCTGCAGCTCTCGCTCGTTTATTCTACTGATCTCCTTGACGACGCTGTAAAGACACGCATATAAGCTGAGGATGACACGCGAGCCGTTGCGACTCACTTCATAGTGAATGACTGGAGTTGTTTCTTTCCCACGTTTTCGCAAACCCAAAATTTGAGATCATAACCAAAATGGCGTCCTTCTCGCTGCCTCATATCGTCGATAATCCGGACGGCGGATGGGGCCCATCTGCAGCCAACCTGCCAGAGCAGTTCAAATTCAAGGATATCCCATACGCGCCATTCTCAAAATCAGACAAGCTTGGTCGATTTGCCGATTGGAATGAAACAACATCAGACACAAGACAAACTGCCTCAGGCACAACAACCGCCCAGAACACTCGTACCGGTACCATTAACCGACGTAGGGATGGCGCCCCGACATTCGGTAGTGGAACAGCGAGTGCCTTCGCTTATTTCCATGTCGAGGATGAATCGTCGTTCTCTCTTGTGGACAACAAGGCTGCCCCGCCTCGCAGAGGTGGTGCATTTACCCGGGGAAGGGGAAATACGAGAGGAGGCACTGCTTACAATGCGAGAGGAGGTGCTCGCACTGGCCGAGGCGGGGTCGGTGGTAGAGCCGCCTTGAATCAACGGAATGCTGGTAAGCGTGGATGGAGGGACTGGGATAAAGTAAGCTTTCCAAATTTGCAGAGCGCATTGATGCTCAGAGTAGCTAGGGTAACCGCGCCCGAGAGTCATCCGTTGTTATCTCTCCCCAGTGGAGTATGCTGGAGGAAATCGACTTTGTCCGTTTGTCCAAGCTGAGGCTGGACGTTGACGAACCGGAAGATCTGTGAGTTCATTGAATTTCGCCTCCGCAATTTGCCTCATCATCGTTAGGGATATGTACGGTCGAATCTTCGCTTATGACAAAACGTCGTACGATCGTATTACCACCAAAACCGAACGACCACTGCAGGCCACAGATCGTATCAAGTATAATACGACGACCTCCGACGATCCTATCATACAACAGGTGACTTTTTATTCCAGTAGAATGATTGCCTGGCTGAAATATATCAGTACGCAAGCAGAGGCGTTGCGACTGTGTATACTACAGATGTTATTCTCAGTGCTCTTATTTGTGCTCCGAGATCAGTTTACCCGTGGGATATTGTCATCGTCCGCGAAGGGAACACGCTCTTCTTTGATAAGCGTGATGGTGGTCCTTTCGACACAGTAACAGTAAATGAAAACGCTGCTGATCCCCCACAAGACACTCCCCCACCAAATGCTAACAATCCTGCAGAGAAAAATGCCATCCAGGAACCACCATCCATCAATTCGGCTACTTCGCTTTCCCTCGAGGCAACCTATATCAACCAAAACTTCTGCTTCCAAGCTGCCTCTGAAACAGGTCCTCCACTTCCAGTCGACTTCCCGAATCCCAACCCATTCTACGGACCTGAAGAAACAGACCCGTTGGCTTCGTGTGGCTATCGCTATCGACTGTTCGATCTCAGTGTTACGGAAGATGAAGATATTAAGCTCTGCGTAAGGACGGAAGTAGATGCCTTTGCTGCTGGTGCAGGGAATCCTCGTGAGGGTCAAGGTTTGGTTACCATCCGTGCTCTGAACGAGTTCGACCCTCGAGCATCAGGCGCTGGTGGTGCACCTGACTGGAGGACTAAGCTCGATTCTCAACCCGGAGCTGTGGTTGCTACTGAAATGAAAAATAACAGTTGTAAATTAGCCAAGTGGACTGTCCAAAGTATTCTTGCTGGTGCGGATGTCATGAAAATAGGGTGTGTATTCCTTTCTCTAGTACTTATCGTGTTGCTGCACATTGGTTGACTGGCTGACTCTATTTGAAGGTACATCTCGCGCATAAACCCTCGCGATAATACACGTCATGTTATCCTCAGCACGGCATCGATGCGCCCTACAGATTTTGCTGCTCAATTGAACGTCTCACTTGCCAATGGATGGGGTATAGTCAGGACAGTCACAGATCTCTGCTTGAAAATGCCTGAGGGCAAGTACGTCCTTGTGAAGGATCCGAATAAGGTGCCCTAGACATTGCCGCAAATGATTGCTAATTCAAATTCCTTCCAGCCCGTGATCCGTCTGTACGCTGTGCCACCGGGGACATTCCAAGCTCAGGATGACGAGGCAGACCTGGCGGAGGATGAGCAGGAACCAGGTGCATGATGGGAGGATTAGTCGGATTTACACAACCCAGGCCCATGGCTGGTCCTCGAACTATCGTTATACTTCCCTAGCTGCAAGAAGCGAGTCGGCTACTTCTTCTGGTGTACGACTAACGCGACAAAAGGCCGTCACTAAAATGATTTGGAGTTGTAGAGTTACACTTACTTCTCTTGAAGCGCATTTACAATGATCTCGCGCGGTACTTGAGGGAACATATCCGTCATCGTACTGATTTGCTCCTCTGTGGGTATATGGACAGCACTGTCTCGTTCGGCACGACCTGAGAGCTGGTCAACCCATCGTCTAACAACAGATGATCTTTGGCCACTATTTGAGGGCTCGTTCTCGGAGTGAGATCTTGCTGGTGGCGTCCGTGCAGTAGTAATGACTTCGTCGTTTGGTGGGGGCCAATTTGACCCGCCGGAATGTCTCCCATCGGGCATTGCGCGGTTAAAGCGATGGGGCGGACGGGCATTGCCAAGAAGCGGGAGAATGTATCGAGTGGCGAACTCGACAACGGTGGGCGGTATGCGATAAGACTTTAGGTTCGCTAAATCGGAACGATAGAGTTGGCCTGTCGTAATTCCAATAACAGCCACGGCAGCAGAACCTGGCAATCGACTTATAGCCAACTACGGATAAATGGCCACATGATTCAGAAGATTAGTAAGAATGCAGAAGCAATGTGGCACCTACCTGCAGGGCAAGCAAATATGGCATGTTCTTGTTACTCAAGGGGATGCCAAATATGCGGAATTTGTACGCCGCAGGAACAATGCGAGAATACTGGTACAATATACTGAAAATTAATATAGACGGCCCCATGGCTATGTGATTTAGGCCAAAACGATGAAATAGAATCAGGGATACGAATTCGAAAATCGTCCCTATTAGAAACGTTATCAACACGAAAGACTGGGAGGGGACGTCAGCGAGGCATATTATCAATTCCTATTCATGGCCAGGAACTCACAGCGTATTTGACACTCCCGAACTGTCTTTCGATAAGCACGCCAACATTGAAAAGTAGAATCTCCGCGAGAAGGAGGTCTGTTGAATTGGAAAATGCCATATGATGCATGGGCAGCCTCCAGTACTGAGAAAGAGAGATAAATTGAGCGTCCCACAGAATCGCAATTAGTTCGGTACTACCTGGTGATACCGGCTGATGTGGGGAACAAACTGAACGTTCGTATAAGCACAAGTTTACCCGTTCCTTCAAAGTAAAACGCACCTGCAAGTGAAGATAATGCTTCATGTCAAACAACCCAACCAATATGGAAGACACAGCACTGCCAATCATTAGACCTGGATAAGTGGTGATCAATGGGGACTGGAGCGACTAGTAAATAATAATAAAAACATACCTTTCGTCACTAACGCATGTTCAAAAGACATAACGGACAAGAGGAGAACGGCACGTATTATTGTGTCGGGCAGCAACAGTGGTCGGGGAGCTCGGTGTATGACGTGTCACGTTCTATTCTGGGTCGGGGTCCCCTGGCGCGACCGTGTCTGGAATCTTCTCTTAGAAATATGTCAGAGCGTGTCCGGTCCGGCTATTGAATTTAGTCCATGCTTGTAATACATCGCGGACCCTTTCCTGGATTACTGGTCTACGTGCGGGAAATATTGACTCCGATACCTTGCACACATCGCGTCGAACTCTCCTAAACGCTAGTTCTCTTTATAGCAATGAGTTTATTGTGTGCGCAGTTTAGCCTATGTACATGGGCTGCTAACACGCAGGAACAGCCCCTACCACATGCGCGGCAGCCACCGAACCGGGACCGTTCCCGAGGCTTCTCTCACCTGAAGAGCAGTCGCCATTATGGCACGGCTTTAATTAGTCGTCACCCCGATACCCTAAATCCTCTAGTCCCTTTTTGGCACCTTGACTGGCACAGCTGGTGAGGATTAACAGGCTTAAGTAACACATTTGGCAGCATATGTTGCGCTGTATGCTTGAGAGTGCATAAGTCACAGTCACTAATGTTCAAATTCTCACCAAATGCAGCTAGCCAACATAGGTCACCCTTGAAACATACGATAGTTAGTAATCCCGAAAGTTTTGTCTTCCTTTTTTTTTTTTTTTTTTCTTTCTTTCTTTTCTGCCAGCCAAAACAATGACTTCACGCAAAGCCTTCCGACACGAGGAGTAGCATAGCAGCAAATAAGATATCAATTGCCATGTTAGTGTCATAGTATAAGTAGAAGCACTGATAAAATGGTGCCTTATTCGGGCATAGCATTGCAGCGTGAGACACTTATTAATACATGAAATAAACGACAAAATAGTGAAAAGAGCCGGACAGGGCCGGTGAGGTAGCATCTCAGTTCGGCCGACTACGGGAGAACAGATGGCCGCCTAGGCATGCCTATGAAGGCAAGGGCGGGCGAGGGAGGAATCAACGTGGGAGGAGCAGAAGCAGGCGAAGGGAATGCAGGGACAGAGGGAGCTGTGCATGGTTGAGGCGGTTTCCCGGGGGCCAAGTCCGATGAGAACCGAAAGAGCGGTACAGGGTCCTTGTGGTGGCAGGGGACGCGGCAAAAGAGATAACCCCGCTGGGCTGATAGAGAGCGGCTGGAAAAGGAAAGGACCCTGTGCAGCGATTGTCCTTCAAAACGCAGATTCGCTCCGATTCAACGCCCCGTCCCTTCACCGCTCCCAATGGATTCTCTTACTTTCGACGGCTACACCTCCTACTCTGACTCCTCTACCCCCAGAACACCCTCTCCTCATGACGACGTGCCATACCCGTCCTTCAAGCACGTCGACCCCCCCGTGCGCCATATCTTTCCCGACCCTCACCCCCACGACGATGGCTCCGTCCCGGTGAACTCCTCTTGGTCCCACCACAATCCTTCTACCAACTACGACTTCAATCCTTCCCGTGGATCTCTCTTACAGGAGCTTTATGAACACGAAATTGCCGACCATCATCACCACCACCACCACCACCACCACCCCACCCAGCAATCCGCCTATGATTCCTGGTCCCAACCCCAACCTCGCCCCCATGATTACCATCCAACTCGTCGCGCAACATACCCTATTACCCGACATGATCAGGAGCACGGCATCCCACTCCAATATCCTCCCTTCCTGGCTCAGGATGGCACTCTTATGCACCCAAATTATACTCGCCCGGGCACCCTCTATACGGAACATATCCCTCTTCCTTCTGAATCGGCTCATATACCTCAGGAGCATCTTATACCCACAATGGCTCCCCAACGTCACACTGGCTTCCGTAATTTCGATGAAAACGCTAATATTAAGCTAGAGGATGGTCCAGCCACCCCAGTGATGGTCGCTTCTTACAGATACATGGCACCCTCGAATTGTCACTCACTCGGTATATCTTATTTACCCACCGGACATCCAGTCCATCACACGGACGATGCTGCATCCAAGGAAACGCAGTACCTTCGTCGTCGGTGCTTTAACTGTCATACGACTGAACCGCCGTCCTGGCGGAGGTCGACACTCAATCCTGGGAAAATTGTCTGCAACAAGTGCGGTCTTTATGAACGTACTCACTTGCGTCCGCGACCTCTCCGTTTTGACGAGTTACGTGCCGGTAACAAGGCGAGAAAGCAGTCAAAGGGTACCGTGAGCCCTAAAACAAAATCTACAGTTGTCAAAAAAGAGCCACGGGAATATAATGACCTAACGAGGCGCGATTCTGTCTCGTCCTCGTCTTCAATGCACTCGGGCAGCGCTTCAAGCGACTGGGACGATAGTGGTACGGTCAGGCCTAAGTCGGACGAGCATACATACTGACATACTTGTTCAGTCTCGGTCTACTCTAATGGGTCTGCGCCGACGACGTCATACAGCTCCCCCAGTATCAACACTTTCCCTCTCTCACGCGACTCCTCTCAATCGCCTCCTCGTGATGGTGGCATTCGTCTTCCGAATGCGCCACTGAGCGATATTGCTTCGCTGCAGGAACAAGCAGCCGCTTCCATGTCGAAGTCGTCTTCCCCTCCTGTCAACGCACCTTACTACTCTCCTCCCCCCTCGGTAGGAAACGGGCAAACGCAAGCGCAGGATCTGTCGTGGCAAAGCATGGGTGCTGGCCGTGAGATCCTCAAGGAAACTAGTTCTGGCGCGTTGACCTTGCAGGCACCACTACCGACAGCTGTTGCCTCATGAAGGGTGAAATGACGGCTAATACCGCCTCTTGTAGGTCCACCCGCGTATGTCATGTCCGCATGCAAGTAAAGCTATTTATTTGTCACGAAGAAAGAAAACGATATGATTCATGTTGCAATTCGGCACCATCAGCCGCGATACCACAGATTTAAATACCATCCACGGCTTTGACTGGCTTGGCCGACATTTCATTTATTTATTCGCCCAGTGACTGTCTATCGTACCACTCGGAGACCTTGTATTACATTTCCCAAGAATTCGACTGGGAACAAAATTTTTTACATCTACGTCCTTCCTCTTGTTTTCTTGAATTGAACCATTCACGCTTCTGTTCCCCCTTAGTTACTGATACCATGGCGGTTCCTCATTCCCGTTTTTCATGCCGTGCTGTTATCCTCCTGAAAGTATTTATCACCGGCTAAGTCAGTGTAGTGTACCATACATGCGCTTTTTCGAATAAATTTTAGATGACATTAAATCCTCTCAATTCCGCGTAGTTCTCCTGTATTACCCAAAATGCAAATGAAACGATAAGAACGTTTCCCCGAGCACGTCGGTTTATTTTACCTTCTGACGCAAGCGCAGTTATGGAAATTAAGCGGTGCAGAGGTGACTATGCATAGCAGCTTCGGGTAATGGATACTATTAGGGAGTGACGGCTGGGGCGATTTACTCGGTGTTGTGTGTCGTACTTGCTGTTCGCGCGCCCTTAGGGAGGCTATAAGGTTGGTCTAGTGCAAGCTACGTAGACGTACAACGATGCAGTCCATAGCTGTGTAGCCGTATGCCCCACACTGTCCCACCTTCATCTCCTTCGAGATAGCAAATCAGACACACAACCTAATACCTGTGTGGGAGAACGTAGGACAACTATTCTTAGCCACAACAATACTCCTTCTATCTCCACTTGGCACTTTTCACGGCGTATACGTGGGCTATCCTGGTCTTGTGCGAGTATGACGAAGCTCACGTACGCAAATATGCGATTGGCGCCAAAGGCTATATAGGACGCTGTGCCCTCCGCGCTACCTCTACACGTCACAGGTCGAATGTATATTGTGTTTCCCAGTAGAGCTGAAGCGACTGTCTATATCCATAATGTATCCGAGGCCACCACGATCACCCAACGCACATGGACCGCTAACTTAAGCCCGAACTTTTCCCCATCAGGACTATATGATTCTGGTTTCAATGTTCACGCGAGAACATATCTCACTTTTGTGATGTCTAAGCTACTGGAACACAATCTAAGTTGCACCGCCTCGTAGTCTTCCCCTGTAACGTAAGACCCGAGCACCCCACTGTTACTACAATAGATCAAACGTGCGCCCGAGTGAAGAAGGTTCGAGTCTGTGTGTGATTTGCAGCGCCCAACTGACTTCTCAGGGTATGGTATATCAAGGTGTATCCTTCGGCTAACATCCAGATGTCAAGACAAAAACAACAACACCAGCGCCACTACCGCTTTCCAACCACAGTATGGCGATGCACCTGTCAGATAAGCGAGCGTCCTTGTTGTCCTCGTCCTCGAGGCTCTCAGAATAGTTGCCCACAGTTTTCTATGTGGCAGTACCTCTCAAAGTACTCAGTGCCTTCCAAAAGTGGCGGGCTATGCTAAAATAGGCCTCCTGCGACATCAGTGTCCGATCACAACGTCTGCACTAGTATCCCCTCACGACCTTGAAAGTAACGAACAGGATGCCCGAATGCTTGATGATCGACGAGACTGTTTCGTGCTATCCAGGGTGGCGCCAATTCATATTGACATGGAAAAGTGGTTGAATCTCAGCAGTGAGTCAGGCAGCATCGCATACCGATCGTGTAGGGAAAGGTCTTTTTTTGCGAGGCGGTCTCGACATGATCCAATAAGATTTCTGTATAAGGCGGAGTGAAGAACCCTGACGGATCAACTCCACCACCTAAGGGGTTAGGAAAGGATTCAGAGGACCGCCTGATCAGTCTAGCATACTCAAACGGAAAAGCTCCTCGAATACCTTCCCTTTGATACGAGGCTGTGTATGACCATTGTGGCACCTGTCATTTGTCATGCGCATGCTTACATCTCAGACGAGGCGTTTCGATCGCTTGACCGGGCATTTGACTACATCGCGGTTTGAATTTTGCATTAATGCCACCAACTGTGTGTCGTGTCATAAGTGTCTTTACGTTTGGGCCAATGGGGTTGAACCTGTTAAAATAGCAATGTCGATTGGCGTGCGATGCCGTAGCTTGCATACGGCACACATTGACTTTCACGTTTCATGGAATTACCGGTCGTCGGCCGGTGGTCCCAACGGCAGGGCGCCAACTGGTAATGCCGGTGCGTCAAGCATCTCATCTATGAGCGCATGAACATGTGTGCCGCAGAGATCAGTATTTCGGCGGGTCTTGTGAGTCTCGGCCGCAACCTCAATTTTCATTTGCAATATTTACGCCTGCACATGAGAACACGTGTGGTGACAATCTTCGATTGTCCCTGTGTGAACCGCAAATTTCGTCCAGCAACACATGTGCATGTAGACAGGTGATACAATTATAAGCATTTTACGCTATTTCTGGAAGAATTAACCCCGTGCCCCATAAAACTATTGTCATCTACTACTCAGACGGTTAGGTCATCTTTTCAACAATTACGACATGCCCTGGTGTGGATTAGGTACTAGCGATTGTAGAGCACCACAAGTCGCCCTAATATGCCAATATCTTCTTTTATGGCTAGGACGCACCACCATGCAATTAAGGGGAAAATTTTTATATTTGAATATGAAAAATAGTAACCGAAAACCGAAGCCCGTCCTACCCGTGCATAAGTCCTAGCGCGTTATCGAGTGTCCTTGCCCAAGATGGAGTAGGATAATCGGTATTTCATGCTTACCGATTTCGAAATACATATCCTTCTGCGGCCTACTGCTAGCGAAATTTTTGCAAGGCAAAATTTTGAACCGCAAAAGGAGTACCGCACTGCGACACAGTCCTGTCCGCAAACAGCTTGCAAATCGTCATACATGGGCTGTTTGCCGTTTCAGATTTCTATGGAACTTGTGGGAAATTGACGCGATGGCGGACCCCCCCCCCTGTTCATTGCCTCTGGCCTCAGGTCTTACTGGCGATCGCATAGGTCTTATATTCAATATGCAGAACCCGCTCGAACCCCATCATGGCTGACTATTGAGGTTCTATCGAGGTTCTTTTGTCGAATTTTCGCAACCACGCTCCATTAGACAATTGAACCATTGACGTCCGCCATAGAGGAGTCTAACGTTCAATAAAGTACATTGGGTGTGGCGGAACATAGCCCAGCAGTGCTACTACTTGGTGCCTTAATATGCAGATTCGTGCACCCAGACATGATATAAAAGATGGTGCGCCGAGGCAGTAAAGAGAGCAGATTACCATGCCAATTAACGAGGTCGTTTTGCGAAACCATGCAGTTATCCACCATGGACGATATCATATCAAGGCGAAGACTCGGAAGTTGCTGGTTATTCATATCACAGCGTTCAACGTTCAGCGTTCAACTTCGAACTTGAAGTTTTGGAGCACGCGCCAGGAGCGCTCTTGTTGAGACACACATTCCCAGACTCCCAGGCAAGTAGGGTAAAGCCAAGGTAAAACATTCGCTTAGACCGAGCAGCTCGCAGGGCACTCCATGACCGCGAAGGAACTTCCCTAGTTTCCATTCTTGTCGATGCTTTGAGTACAGGTCACTAGACCGTAACATTCACGTGGATATGACATAGACGAGTGTATGCTGGCGTGTGATAAAACCATTCGGAAAATTGTGCTATGTTAGATCCTGATGGACGCAGATTTTGAGCCTGTGTAAGCCCAAAGTTACCGAGGCACACGACGTTGAAACGAGATATATTGCAGATTGCTGTATTGGCAGGTTAACCTTGCAGACACTATCTGTTAGATAGATGCTTTGGCGGCTGTGTCAGCTACATTGCGACACCTGTCATCGATATGATTAAGCTTCTTGGATTGTCTCGTGGGGCCTGCAGCATACTAAGGCGCTGCTATTTAGGGCACGTTATCACCACAGAGGCGCGATACTTATTATGGAAGTGGTATCACAAATCACAAATAGAATGTACGGGACGAAAGGGATCGTTTGATAAGCGGTGGTTTGAACGGTGAGGCAATGATAGAACGGTTCAACTTTCCCTGACCCTCATGGCGATTGCAAATCAACGGGAGGAGGTAATCCCCGATGTGGACGGGAAGCCGTAGGCTTTGTCGTATTAACGAGACTGTAAAAGGGTAGATTTTCCCCACGGGTACATTCCGTTCGCATGAGTAATTTTCGGAACCGTTTACAATAAACGTGTGTGGGATGTCAGAGGAAAACTTGTACATACTTACATATGGTGACAAGTAAATGGAAGCATGCCTCGGCACGCGCGCGGCCGCACTGCGCCGCTAAGGCGCCAAATTCCGTCCACACCCACATGGTTTGAACCCCAAGTCCATGCTTAAAGTAATGACGCATACAGCGTATGCAGATGTGTTTGCCCGATTGGACGACCAGTGCAGCCTTATCTCCTGGCTTTTTCGCAGGAATTATCCCATTGAGCGGTTGATTCCCTAACGTCCAACTGGCTCCTGCTTTGTCACCGTCCTTGTTTTCAAACAGCCGGAACTCCTAATTCTTCTGGCGTTTTCGATACGGGTCAAAGATATCCCCTTTCTTCGGCCCTACACTAAATTTTGTCTGATTTTGAAATGGTTTACAACAAGACTACGTCGCGTGATACACCCCACACGGCATCTTCCCTGAAATCTGTACCCTGGGATCTCAGCTGGCGCTTTAGCCGGCGGACCTGTCAAGGATCACTCTGCCTGCATACTCTTTACATAAGGATTATACGACGATGTTAGAAAGGGCTTAACATTGGCCCACTACTTCGATTCGCTGGCACACGCTACCCGATCTAGCGGAACCAATAGCCAAGTTCTAAGTATGCTACAATGACGATGGATTCCTCGGAGTCCTACCCGCGTTTCTAATCCATTATCAGTGATTAAACTTCAAGCCTCAAAAACAAAAAGCCTCTCGTGGAAGTGACTCGTGTCTTCCATGTCCGCAGTTGTCCATTACTTCCACCTTCGATTCTAAAATGGCATAGTGGGTATCTGTTGAGCAAATTATGCCTTATTTCCAAGGAACTCCAACGCCTGCGAAGGGATTGCCTTATGGAATATAAGACTATGCGGGGAACGTCATCGAGAAGCTAATTGCGTGACCGCATATCTTTAGGACAGGGTGTAATCCAAGAACGGCCATGAGATCCGGGGTTCCCATCAACTGAGGCAGTACAGATAAGTGTCTGGGTAACCTGTGGCCTTCATGGAAGGCCAGACAGATCGGAGCGTTTACGTTCACATGCCTTCTAGGCCAAGAGCGTTCGTCGGAAGATGACCAAAGCGCACAGAAGGCGAAATTTCGCTTCCTAAGACCTGACATCTATCATCTGCAACGTGGGTTGCATAAGTTTGAATCTTTCTCCTCGGTAGCAGCTTGGTGGCGTAAGAGAGGCCCGCTGCGGTCACTCTTGTCATGATCCATTGGGCTAAAGATACACCAGGAATCAATCCCATTAAATCTTTGACGTCCCAGAAGTCACGGTGATGTGTAACACATCCTTGTTCATTGAAGGAAAGGCGAGTTAGAATCCGCAGCTTGAAATGAAGGGGCGATGGGACTGATAGCGAAGTTCCAGGAACCGGCAATGACGGAAGAGCGAAATGAGGTATTGGAAGAACGGGCGAGCCAATGGCAGCGTTTACAAGGGAATCAGTTGAGCCATTTGACTGATGGCGATTAAGACCATCATGGTGTATACCAGGCAGAAGTAGAATGTTAAGAGTATGTTCTACAATAGTCTTTCGGTGGCCATCTACGTCATAGTCAGCTAACTCCGGGTAGAGTGAAAGGTCATAAGAAGGACACACCGAAACTCTCGCATTCACAAATGTCCCCGATGTCATTCCATACACGCAATGCTCGGAACAGAGGCTCTTCTACGCCATTCTTGGGTGGTGGGAGTCCGAACAGTGTAAGCATCATGGCTAGGGGACGTGGTACATCGATAGAACTCAGTTGACGGGCCAGACGGTGAATGTCAGAAATAACGGATCGAGAAGTTGCTGTGACGAATGGATTCTCATAACTGTTTTGGAAAGTTATAGAAGTCTGCATAGATGAGTGAATGGGAAACCCACACTGCGTAGACGCAAGATGTTTGTTAAACAGGGACTGGTGAGTGGAAAGAGAGATCGAACTTACTTGCGTTTGATTCATAAAAACGGTCAACGGCATCGATAGACGTGGCATTTTCTCCGTAGACGGAGTAGCAAACCTCGAGGGAGGTTGCCCGCATAGAAACTACCGGTAAATTAGGATGATTTGTGTCAATGAGTACATCCTGAGGTGCTGGGCTGATGAGGGGCGACGAGGACATCGGAGGTGAACAGAGCGTCTCTGCCCTACCTGTGTGGCGGTCAAGGCTGTCCACCTTGACCGCACGTGACCCGAAATGACCTCCACAAGCTCGTCCTGACTCGTCGGTCGTTCCTAGTCAACGTGCCCTTACTTTTGGGCACGTTTTATTCATCAGTCTCCGGTTTTCCGGTTGTCACGGGATATAACTTTACTTGGCGTTGCCGTTATGCACGCACATACAGCGTTGGCCAGCCAGGCTGTTGGTCCATATGACCCGGACCAAACGCCGACCATCCGTGAACCGCAGCGGAACTTGCGAAGTTAGATAACGCTGCCTTGCGTTCCAACGATATTCATCTAAAATGCTGGGTCGTGGACATAGACGAGGAGAACGGACACTTATAAAACAATGATAGACTGTCTCCTAATGTGATTGTCCTAGAGGGTCACGTCGTGACGTCACAAGCCTATTTCGACTGCTATGGCAAAGGGATCTCAACTTTCTCAGCTCAAAGTTGCGTTGTCCCAGGCCGGCATCACCGGAAATCAGAATAAAGGGAAAAAGAGGAAGCGTTCTGCTGCCCCGACAGAGAAGGATAGGGCAAAGAAAGCGGCAAGGCTGGATGAGATTCATAGGAAGCTGAATCCGTTCGACATTAAGGTCACCAAGCTAAAACATGACGTCGGGGGCCGCAAGATTAAGGGCGCGGTTGGGAAACCTGCTCAGAGCAGATTGGTCGGAATCGAACAGGTACGCAACAACCTGGTCGATCAGACGGATATTTTATGCGCCACAATGTAGAGGAAAAAGACGCTCTTGAAGGAGTACGAAGACAGAAACCATGCGGGTGGTATTATAGACAGACGGTTTGGTGAGAACGACTCATCTATGAGTCTCGAAGAAAAGATGTTGGAACGTTTCACAAGGGAGAGACAGAGGGCTGCAAAAAGTACTGCATTCAACCTGGAGGATGAGGATGAGCTTACGCATTATGGCCAAAGCTTGTCAAACTTAGATGATTTTGATGAAGTTGGTTTGAGACTTGACGAGGACGAGGAGGAAGAAAGTGGTACGTGGATCGTCCCTATCTTTCATCCACAAACTAATAGTGCATTCCAGGTCAAATTAACAAGGATGTCGTTCACAAGACTCACTTCGGCGGGTTCGAAGACGGGGACGAGGACGAGCAGGAAGAGGAGGTATGGTGATTGATGGGCTTATGCTTTACTGATTTCCTAACGTATCTTAGCCAGATAGGAAGAAAACTAAGGCCGAAGTTATGGCTGAAGTGATTTCCAAGAGTAAAGAACACAAAGTATGCCCCAATGTAGCGCATGGCTGTGACATTTACCCAACGTTATATAGTTGCTTCGGCAAATGGAGAGAGAAAAGGATGACAGTATTCGTCAGAAGTTGGATGAAGAGTTTGACTCTCTGAGAGGATTGCTTTACGCTACTCCTGCTACAACGATCGTCGACGGTACACAAACTACGCAAGTTGCCGCCTCAAATTCTTCTGGGGAAGCCAGACAAACACCAGAGGATCGGCTGGTGCTTGCATCTCAGGATGGGGATTACGATCAACATGTCCGTGAGCTGGCTTTCGACAAGCGATCGAAGCCAAAGGATAGGACGAAGACCGAAGAAGAGTTAGCGTTGGAGCAGAAGGAAGCATTGGAAAAGGCGGAACGAAGGCGACGGCGGCGGATGTTAGGGCTGGACGAGAGCGACAGTGAAGGCGAAGGCAAGACTGATAGGAAGAGGAAGAGGGAAGGTGATGATCTAGAAGATGACTTTGAAATTGATGGGGAAGCATGGAGTGGCTTAGGCACTGGACTTGGAGAAGAAGTTAGCAGTGGGGGGAACGTCACCGTGGAAGAGAGCGATGAGGGGGACGGGGATGAAGAGTCGGAAGGCGAGGCGGAAGGTGAAGAAGGAGAACAGGAAGAATCAGTGGCTTCGTCCGAGAGCAAGAGAGGAAAAACGAAGGAACAACAAGTTTATAACTCAAAGCGGGAGCTTCCCTATACCTTTCCTTGTCCCGAAACTCACGACGATTTCCTTGAAATCATCGAAGAAATTGGAGAGGATGACGTCCCGATCGTCATTCAGCGCATTAGGGCTCTACACCATACCAGTTTGGCCCCGGAGAATAAGCTCAAATTGCAGGCAGGTGTACTTAGTACTCCGTTAAAACAACATTTCATTTGATTTTCTGAATGATCTAGGCGATGACAGCTGTCCTCATTGACCACATTCTTCACGTAACTGCAAGCCAAACTCCTCGGTTCCAGATCCTTCCGGGCCTTTTGTCTCATCTAGCTGCTCTCGTCAAAGCATACCCTACGCCGTCAGCGGAGTATTTCGTAAAGAAACTGGTACTCATGCAGAAGAACCTTAAGCACGGTTTATCGCAAGGCCCCTTGAATCTCGAAAGTAAAACATGGCCAGGCCTATCTGAACTTATACTTTTGCGCGTCGTTGGTGCATTATGGCCGACTAGTGATTTAAATCACCCCGTTATATCACCTGCCCGTATTCTGATGGGGTCCTACCTTGGTCTGTGTAGAGTGAGATCACTCGCTGATTTAGCCAGTGGTCTCTTCTTGTGCACCTTATTTATCCACTATGAATCGCTGTCAAAGCGGTTCGTACCAGAGGCAATTAATTTCGTCATTAATACCGTTCTCCATTTGGCCCCCCATGGTTACGAGTCGTCCTCTGCTTTGCCTGGCTCATTCCCTTCGCCAGATTTTCGCTCGGAATTATGTCAAAAACTAGTAATAAGCATGGAGCCGGGGGAAGTGACCAATCCAAGGAGGGCAGATTTGCCTAAGCTACTTGCCATGCAGGAGTGGACGGAGCAAGCTAAAGTAGACCTGCTAACTCTGTCACTCGATCTCCTGGGTCGATATGCCGATCTGTACAAAGGACTGGATGGGTTCATCGATCTTTATGAGCCTATCTTAAAGATTGTGCGGAACATTAATATTCTGGGACTCGAAGGACTTCAGGTAAGCTACTTTGTTTTTAATCTCAAAACCGGTAGCCCCATGTCCAATGCAGTCGCAAAAGAATTCGCTACAGGATACGCTTATTCGGCTACTTAGATTCGCGCGCCAGTTGCGGCAGCCCCTGCAATTGCAAACCCACAGACCTATTCCGATACCCACTTATATCCCTAAATTTGATGCATCATCTTCGTCATATATGCGTCGCAAAGACCCTGATTATGAACGAAACGAAGCGGCTAAGCTGCGGCGTCAATACAAGCAAGAGAGGAAGGGTGCAATACGTGAGCTTCGTAAAGACGCAAGATTTCTTGCTGGTGTGGCGTTGCAGAAGCAGGTGGAGAAGGATCGTGCTTACAATGAGCGCATGAAACGTGTGTTTAGCTCGCTAGAGAGCGAGCGTGCAGAAGAAAAGGCAATGGAACGAGAAAAAGCAAAGGAGAAGAGACGGGCTGGACGTAAATAGCATCATTGTACATCTCGGCGTGACTGACTGTGACGCGACGCGTTCGCGTTTGAATATGAATCCAACCCAGTTCTCTAATTCGAACTTCGACAATGGGACGCACGCTCAATTTTTCCAGTATTTGGATTTTTTGAAGTCGCAGAATCTTGGAGGTGACCATATTCGGGACGTTCACAAGGAATGGAATACCATCATCCTTGGCTTTTCTGACAATTTCTTTACGTCCTTTCCTCTGCCAGCCTCAATTCAATGGAATGCCATCAAAGACAAAATCATCATTTTGTATGCGACTTTGGAGGTCATACATCTAGCAGCGCAACGTGTAGATGGCCTCTTCTCCGGACGACGCGACTCGGTCTGCAATTTCTTTACCCGTTTATTGAATCTTTGCAACGTGCTTGATGTCTGGCTCGACTGTGAAGTAGAAGTTGAGGATGGCATACCCACTCCATCTATGCTGAGAGATAGGTCCTTCCAAGCTCTCGTCGAGGTTCTTCGGTGTCTTGGCGGGAGGGTTTTGATAACCAAACCATCGGAGGAACCCTGCTGGAAGTTCCTGCGAGATCTGCTTAATGAATGCGCAGACCTTGTTCTTGGTATGTTGAATAACTTGTGGTCTTGATGAGTCTTAAGCTTAACTACTTAGACATTCTTTCCAACCCCACAACGATCACGTTCCCAATTTCGATTGTGCCATTTGGGGAACCCAGGGTAAAGGATAAACAAATGATAATATTGGGGGCTGTAAGAATCGGTCTGATTATTATATATGCGTGTCTCATACCACCCAAAGGTACCCAAAGATGGGCCCATGGAACTCTCCATTATGGAAAACTCGCAACTGACAGCGCTTTTGGTATTGTTGCTTGACACCCTCGCTCACGTACTTCATCCTTCGGTTCCGTCACAATGGTTTCTTTCGGACCTGACGTTCAGACAACATAAGACGTTTGATGTGCTATTCAACTATTTTCTATCCTCGACCTGCCCCCTAAGCCTGCCTGCACGTGCGGAGGTCCTCTCAAGTTTGTTATCATCCGCAGCGATACTCTGTAAACATTCTATATGCATTGAACAATATTCGCATGTTGCTTTTCGTCTCTTACAGTACCGTGCTTTGCAAGATACATCATCGAGTTGCAATGAACTTGATACGGCTGTAATGAAGGGTATTGAACTTCACTCGAAGATTCCTGTGGCCGAAGCCGATGCTAGAGAAGTTCTTCGGTTATTATGCGCTGAACCATCGGAGCAACTATCGGTCAGTGTCATTGAGGAGTCCATTATACCCATGTTGAAAGTGCACCAGGTACTCGCTGTCGCCTATTTGCGGAATGTACTGCCTCGTGCAAGTGAAAACTTACTTCGCTCCATCAGAGACGCATTATCAAGTGATAGCGGTTTGAAGATTCGTTACGATGCGTTTCTGTCTGAAATAGATCAATATAGCACAAAACCTGAAAGATCCAAACAACCAGGGCAGGAACCCGCGCCATTACAAGGGACACAATCACGGAGGCATTGGCGCCAACGGGTACTTGTCGCTGTTAAGTCTCTTGTCAATGTGGAACGCTACTCCTGGATGGAAATTGAAGGCGATGGCACGACGGACAAGCAGTGTGTGGCATTTAGCTTGCATCAGACTAGGGACTACCTTAAGCAGTTTGTATTCACTTGGCCTGCTTTAAGAACAATCTCATTGTGTTGTCAGAAGATCTTCCCAAGCGTCTCAAACGCCAAGAAATGAAGTCGTAAAAAGTGTATCGAATTTCATATGTGTACTCACCCGCTGTGATAATTTTCACTGTGCCGGAGGGACGCAATTTATCGACATTTCTGTACTCCTCGATATTATCAAATTATTGCTGCAGGGGCCCGCCGAGACGGTAACAACTCTTGTCCGCCAGGGGTCGTACAAAATCCTAGCCCATGGCATCAGGCATTATTCAGACGAAACTGGCATCGCAGAGTGGGACCATACAGGTCGTATCGTTATGGAAGGCGTCGTAGACAAGGATAGAAGCGTCAGACTAGCTGCAGGGTGAGCTTGTTAGATTCTTGCATAACAACAAACGACTACAATATGCCCCCGCCAGGCACGCCTTAAGTGCGCTCCTGGAAGCCTCTAGCTCTGATAATAAGACAACCAAAATAACATCCCAAATTCTCGGACATGTCTACCAGTTGTTAGAGGAGGCCAAACCGCCTGTCAAAGAAACTCTTATAATCGCAATGGAAAGCTGTGGAGAGTGAGTACATAGATTGTTTTTCCTGATGTGTGTTAAGCAATAGAAGGACACGAAATCAAATGTTGCTAGGGGAGGTCGTTGGCATCCTCATCGCCCAATTGGGGTGGAGAAATCCCGTCATTCGGGGATTGGCTAGTGTAAAGGTACTTTTTTTTACATCCTTTCTATACGCTTCAAATTTTATTTGTGCAGTTTTTTTCAATAGTGAAGAAACACAACAAAACGCCTTACTCCATGATTCAGCCCTATTTGGATCAAATCGCACCATATCTTATATCTCGGATTTGTACTCAGCCCGCTTTGTTCCATGAAGCGTGTCGCGCAATGTCAACCACGCCAAACCAGTTCATCGTGTCCAATCTTGCTCGTGCACTGCCCCAGCTCTTCGTGGACCAGGATGAAGTTGCTCTTGAAACAGTGTCTAAACATCTGAAAACGAAACCATCGATTTTATTCCTGCAACATTCGCATAAGATTTTGGCTCAAGTCTTTCTTCAACAACGTCAAACGAAGAAAGCACTCAACTTCATCCTAAAAACTTTAATCGCTGGCTCGCAAGGTGCCTCAATCGACATAAGCAGTGTAGTCGGAAGTTGTAAACTCCCTTTGTTGGTGGAGCTCGTTGTCAACCTGGGAGACGATAACCCGAGCAACGTGGACATGGTGCGCTTGTGATATTATCCTGAACCTCCGATTCACTAAGACCGCACTGTAGGCAAAGATTGCACTCCAGGAAGTGCAACGATATTTGCTGCCAAGACCTGGGAAGGGACGGTCCCTGCCCCTTCCGGACCTAGGCGCGTTCCTCAAGACTTCCATGCTTGGCATCCTTTCCGGTATCAGCGATATGCTGCAAGGCATTCAAGGAAAAAAGAGCGTTGACGTCAAAAGGAGGATTGTACGTAGCATTGGGATTTTAGTTGTCTTCACTGGTGCTTCCATTTGTAATGTGGCCCCTCAGGTGTGTGCTGGATTGTGCTTGAATCGACAGTGACATGCAACTCCTCTTTACAGATAATGGCGATATTTCAAACAATGATAAGCGTTCCAGAACTTTCTGAACCTACACTAGAGAGCTGGCACCAATTCCTGTTAGCATTGGGACCAGCAGAATTGGGACGGCATGTTGGACCGACCAGTGCAGCTTTCGTAGCTTCCTGGCCTAGCCTTAACCCCCGCGCCCGTGAATTGGCTACCGAAATCCTTGCCAAGATCGTTTTGAACCTGGGCAATGAACTTAACAAGCAACTTGATGAAATCGTTGACTTATCCCAGGTCGAGGAATTGAAATATATCCAGGATCGTATCCATGACCTACGTAGCAATTGGACTCCGAAGCAGAAATTGCAACGTGTCCTAGATCAATGCACAAGCGATAATATGACGGTTTCCACACAGTCTCTGGCTGAGCTAAAGGCGTTTATGCTAACGGAACAACGCCTCATGGAGGAACTTACATCCGGAGACACCTTCGATCCAATGATTGGTAAAATCCTGGGGGTTTTATTCTCGACTGCTTCTCGCGATGGTGATACGACTCGTCAACTGAGATTACTGGCCTTTGAATGTATCGGCATTCTCGGAGCGGTGGATCCCGACCGATGTGAGATCATTGTTGATGACGACACAATGGTCGTTTTGAAGAATTTCACGGACGAGAATGAATCTATCCGTTTTGCGCTCCACCTCGTTAAAGACCTTTTAGTTGGTGTCTTCCGATCTACGAGTGATATATCATATCAAACCCGGTTGGCGTATGCGATACAAGAACTTTTGATGTTCTGCCAGTTTACCCCGGCACTTGTTGCAGTTGGAAACTCCGGAGGTTCCGTTGCTCTTCGAGTTCGAAATCGTTGGAATAACTTACCAAAACATGTCTTGGAAACTGTGGCTCCTTTGCTTGAAGGTCGATATACACTCTACCATCAAAACTATCCCGAGACGCAATCACCAGTATACCCGAAAAAGTCGACATACCGTGATTGGATCCAGGCATGGACGACATACCTCATTAATAGGGTGGCCGGAAAGACAGCCCAAAAGATATTCAGTGCATTCCGCTCCGTGGTTCGTTACAAGGACGTCATTGTTCCTCGTCACATTCTTCCCCACCTGGTGTTGAATGTGTTAATTTCGGGTGATGAGAACGATGCACAAGGTATTCGCTCAGAATTCCTCGCCGTCTTGGAAGATCAGGTAAATTCAGCCAGTGACTCACCCTCTGACAAGAAGTTGTTGAGCGCACAGGTAAGCTCGATTATCTCACTTCGTCGCCAAGTTGAATCTGTATCGATCATTAGGCCGTTTTCATGTTATTCGATCACCTAAGCAAATGGGTCCGCGTTATTAGGCAAGAAACCAGCTCCAAGAAAGCGGATAGTAAGAGGGCCCGTGCAGGCCAAATCTATAATCGGGCAGAGGAGCAGCTATTACGAGTTGATTCTATATTAACAAGCATTGATCAACACCTCGTGGCAAGGGCAGCCTTCCAGTGCAAGGCATATGCGAGATCTCTCATGAATTTCGAAAGTCAAATATTTATGATTCAAGAACAATCGCCATCAAATAAAGACTTATCCAGGTATTATGAAAAAATACACGAAATTTATGCCCATATAGATGAGCCGGACGGAATGGAAGGCGTTTCCACTTTAATTCTAGCTCCATCACTGGAATATCAAATTCGAGAGCACGAGAGTACAGGACGTTGGACTTCCTCACAAAGTTGCTGGGAACTGAAACTGCGACAATCGCCCGACAACATTGAATACCACTTAGGACTATTGCGCTGCCTTCGAAACCTAGGCCACTACGGTAAGTCCTTGTCATTACACCTACCGACGGGAACTGACGGACGGCAACAAAGACTCACTACGAACCCATGTGAGAGGCATATTGACCCGTAACTCGGAATGGGAGAATGCCCTGATTGGGTATGAGTTAGAAAGCGCCTGGATGGTTGGTGCCTGGGACGACATGAAGGTTATAACCACGCGTGCTGCGAATCAAACAGAACCCATTGCCATGGCCTGTGCGCTACTCGCAATGCGGTCTGGGGATCCAAATGCGATATCGGATGCATTACAAACTGCTCGTGCCATTCTGGGCGCACCAATTGCAGCTGCTGGCATAACTGGATATCGTAGAGCTTACGAAGCCGTCCTCAACCTACATTTGATGCACGAGCTAGAAACAATTCACAAAGTCGTTTCCGGATTTCCAACTGATTCTCAACCAGGGTCACAAGTGCAGAGACGAGAGATTCTGAGCTATTTGTCTCAAAATTTGACTGCGCGTCTAGGTGCTGCATTACCTACTTTCCGCACGCGGGAGCCAATTTTGAGTATGCGTCGAACTGCATTTGCTTTGACGTTGGTGTATCATTCTGCCTCATGTGTTTCTTTGCTGACAATGTCCCAGTCCTATTCCGCGGCAAACGCTAGTCCGGGAGATTGGTTGTTCCTGGATTGCTAGTGCGAAGATTGCACGCAAGGCAGGCCAATGGCAGACGGCATACAGTGCCATGCTGCAAGCTCAGCAAAATGGCGCGCATCTTTCTTTCGTGGAAAGCGCCAAACTAGTCAAAGCGAGAGGTGAAACTCAACAAGCTCTTCGAGAGCTAGAAAATTCAATGCGCCTCTTTGGACACATACAGGACCATCCAAACGTATCAGACTCGACTCTTGACGATGATGAATCAAAGACTATCAAAGCAAAGGCAGGAATTTATCTATATTTCTTGCACAGCACGCTCAACTCCCGCAGGCCCAGGTTCTTAGAGCACGCTGGATGCATGAATCAGAAAGGTTCGAATTATCCCACGTCTATAAGATACTTGCCGAGGCTGCGGAAACCTTGCCAACGTATGGTTCATTGTGTTTATCACGTCTTTCCTCACTAATCTATCCCTACAGATGGGAAAGTGGACACTTTCGGCTTGGACAGTTCCACGACGAATGCTTTAAAGCACTTACAGCTGGCGATAAAGTGAATCGGTAAGGATGAGTCTACCAGTCATTCTCGGTCGAATCATAGTCTTCAGAGGTTTGAAAATGAACCTTTCAACCGTCCGTTCATATGCGAAGGCACTCAAAGTTGGATCAAAATATGTTTATCAAACAGTTCCTCGAATTCTTACAATCTGGTTGGATCTGGGGGAAGATAAGAAGCTTGCTGCTCAGGATCCGTTCAAGAAACTCAATGATACTGTTGCGAGAGTTATTAAAGAATGTCCAGCATTCAAGGTATGGCACGATAAACGAATGACCTCATATGCATACTGACATCGCGAAAGTGGTACACCGCGTTTCCACAGATTGTTTCGCGAGTTGGGATCAATAATCCTGAAGTCTATAAACACCTTAGCAAACTCATCAGTAAAGTTATCGAGGAATATCCGAAGCAAGCATTGTGGCTTTTCACCTCAGTGATGAAGTCAACAAAGGAGCATCGCGCAGAACGTGGCAGAATTATCTTAAATCAGCTCCGTGTAAGATACATCTATCCCATTAGCGAATCCCTAAACTTATTTATGAAGAGTAACCCGGGCAATGCGAGACCGTATTTGTCGAAGCTAATCGACCAGAGTGCTAGCATGACCAATGAACTTTTGGCACTCTGTGACCATCGTGTTAGTGACGATAAGAAGCAACTGTCAATGTATAAAGACTTCCCGAAGCTGGCGGCACTTGGAAGATCAGACCTTATAATCCCACTTCAAGAATCGCTTACTGCGACTCTGCCCCCAACTTCTGCACTGGAGTCCACTCACCAGCCTTTTCCGCAGGGCGTGCCGACTTTTGAAGGTCTGCTTGCGCTTTCTTCCCTAGATGTAAAATTGACAGTGATGCGCAAGAGTTCCATGACGAAGTTGATATCATACGCTCCTTAGCAAGACCGCGCAAGATCACCATAAAAGGCAGTAACGGTCAGATTTACATATTTCTAGGGAAACCTAAAGACGACTTAAGAAAGGACGCTCGAATCATGGACTTCAATTCCATAATCAACAAACTTTTGAAGGCTAATTCGGAATCACGTAGAAGGCAGCTACGTATGTCCTGCATAATCGACCGCACGACATAACACCTATGTGCAACCCAGACATTAGGACGTACGGCGTTATCACTCTCAATGAAGAATGTGGTTTCATCCAATGGGTGCCTAATACGGTTCCAATGAGACCTATAATGGTCAAATATTATGACGCCCGGCGAGTACGAAGCTGGGTAAGCACCCGCTTGTTGGTACTCAACTTGGGTCTCATTAAGTCAGACTAGCGAAATGAATGATATCTTCAGAAAGATCAGGGGCGCGCGCGATAGGGAAGCAGCTGAACTGTTTTCCACACAAATTTTGCCCATGTGCGTCAATTTACAATGGCTCTAGGATAAAATACATACGACGTACAGGTTTCCGCCTGTATTTCATGAATGGTTTATCGAAACGTTCCCTGAGCCGAGCGCATGGCTTACAAGCAGGTTAACCTATAGCCGCACGGTGGCCGTCATGTCTATGGTTGGGTTTATTCTGGGGTGAGGATGACCTTAAGTTACTTTTAGAATCATCATTCAATGAAATGCACCAGGCTCGGAGATAGACATTGTGAAAATATATTACTCGACATGAATACTGGCGATGTCGTGCACGTCGACTTTAACTGTTTGTTCGAAAAGGCAAGTCAGTTCCTATTTTAAGGTATGTGTCGTGCATTGACGTGGGCATCTAGGGGAAGTCATTGGAGACACCGGAGCGCGTTCCATTTCGGCTCACACAAAACATGATCGATGGTTTCGGAGTGACAGGTGTAGAGGGTATGCGACGATTTCCCCCAGTTGCTACCCTACTTGAGCGCGTATCTTAATAGGTGTTTTCCGGATCGCTTGCCAAGTGACCCTCCAACTGTTGCGTGACCATAAAGATTCCTTGATGAATGTTCTCGATGCTTTCATTCATGACCCATTGGTTGAATGGGAAGACGAGAAGCGAAAGATGGTAGGCATTTCGCCCCAGGATTTTCTAATCGTGTTCAGTCAGCATTGTACAGGAACGAGAACCAACAAGACGAAACCAAGTCAAGTCTTCTGTGGATTTGGGCATGCTAGCCCGGAACGCACTGAATCCCATTGAAAAGAAACTTAAAGGCGTCCATACGATGCACAAAGAGAGGCTCGAGAAAGAGTTGTCCACTAGTAGTCTAGTTCAAATTCTTATTCAAGAGTCCATGGATCTAGCAAATTTGGTAAGTAATTTGCTATTTAGGCACCAATATACTAAATCGAGTTGCAGGGCAAAATGTATCCAGGCTGGGCGCCGTGGCATTGAAGTAAACTCCAAGACGGAGTCACGGATATAAGTTACAGATGTATCTATACTGTACAGCCAATAATACATATTCGTCGTAATTATGAAGTTTGTTTTTGAAGCCGTTCTAATTCCCTCTCCTTCTCAAGAAGGATCTCTTTCCACCGTGTTTGCTCAGCCGCAATAGCCTTTTTCGCCTCCTCCAGGCGATCATGCTCCTCTTTCCCCATCAACGTTGTAAATTCTGGCACGCCACCCTTAGATGCCTCCAGTGAGCCAGGATTAGACATATGAAACGGTATGGGCTTAGTCTTCATCTTTGACAGTGGCGTGGGTGGGTGTTGTGTCAAGATATTCAAAAAATTTTGGTAAGGATCATGGAAAACGATTTCGTCGTACTGCCAAGAATGGACGGGCTCGTCCAATGGACCAGTCGGAGGGTTTTCGACTTGTTCCCCTGCCGGAGGATTGATTGTCCACGGATGCAGTTTGATATGATGGTAGAGAGTGAGATTCTTTTCACCGGCTTCTGGCACGAACGTAATTCGAATTTGAACTTCGAACTCGCCCCAACTGAGCAAAAACAAAGTCGATTACAGGGGTGACTTTGAGAGATAGGATAGTATATACCCTGATTCTACCACCTCGAATGGATGTTTTTCCACGGCTGAAGTTCTAAGACTAAACCCTTATGAAGAGATGAAATCACACACTTCGCGTCTGATTGGGATATGTTTCATGCAATTTGAAAGTGACTCGCTTAATAAAATAGTTGATATCGTCGGCGCTGCCAACTAGATCAGAATCCGGGGCGGAGGCAGCACTACGGACGGCAACAGTCCATCTGTGGGTGTGATCTTGCGGAACGCCTTTCTTCTCTTCAGGGGTCAACAAGCGGGCCGTGTTGCCATATATTATAGGTCTGTGTATTGCCAGGCCCTATACATAATAACGGTTTTACGATAAGAGTATGAAAAAAAAGTAGCGGTCCACTTACCCGGACGCGCACACGGTCGCTACTTGACATCGGGAAGGCGCAGAGAAACAAGGTCAAACTCCGCAACCGTGACCACCCGTTATTGCCTCGCTCCATTGTTTAGTTTCCTTTCACGTTCTTTTTGACCTGCGCAAAACATGATATTCCTTAGCCCACTCTACACTAGTAAGTCTGTACGTATCTGACGAGTTTCGGCTAACTGCATTCATCAAGAGCCCAACAACATTATCGAGAGGCAGAAGATAATCCAGGTCTGCACACATTCCTAGTACAACTGGTTCAATTGACGTGTTAATTCCCATTACAGTCTGACCTAAGACCTATTATGTTGCGTCTACCGCGGTCGGGACTCTATGTCGGTTAGTCGTATGGTGTTTTCATGATTTCGGGATTTGACGAATATGGATGCGCGCAGGCACGTTCGGTGTGCTGTTCACCGTAGGAATGCTCGCAACGACCTATGGATGCGTGTCATTGGTGAAGGTAAATATATTCGGCTCATTTTCTGGGCGAAGTTCATCTTCGAGTTTAGGGCAAGACAACAGAGTAAACAAGCTGTTTTGACTTCGCATAGACTTCCCAAAATATACTGTACTTTGTTTGTTGCCCGTTGACTATCTTCAGTTTGATTTACAACCGTTTCTGGAATGTTTAGGTGCTTCCAGCAGGATGATCTTCTGCGCCGTTCTTTTTTGGGTGTGAGCGTCAAGGTCAGTCAGTATCTGGTCCAACGTAAAGCCTATATATATGGCCTGGCAGTAAATATTTAGACGATCTTTTCTCTCGCAGAATATGCATGTATTCCTTTGTGTGACAAGAAACAATAGAATGCCTTACACTAAATTTGTTAGGGGCACTACTTGTCCCAGAAAGACAAGTTTCGCAGCGGGTTAACTTGGGCTGTTATCGCGAAAGTAGCGCGCCATCCATATCGAGATATGCTTATCTCAGGAAGAATTTAAGTTGTCGATAACCAAGGCGCCAAGCAGCACTGCCCTACCGTAAGAGGCAAACGAGTAAGTTTACCGCGCCTTCTTTTCTTATGGCGCCCGTCGAGGTTGCCATAAGTGGCATATGGAAGACGTGCCGAATGTTCCAGCGGAACTTTACGTAATATGATGCGCAAACCCTACGCCCTGGTGACAGGTCACGTGCCATTAAACCCTCTGCCCAAGTTGCTTTTAATTTAGGCAGATTCTAGTATCGGTGTCTGCCCACTAACAACTCCACTTCAATCACTGTCACACTCGTCCAAGGTGGGTTTCAGGCTCGTTGCTCTCTCTCTCCCTACGACATACTCATCACATCGTGCCATAGCCTTCTCATCCCAATTGTAAGTATTAGACGCGTTATGCGCGCGCGCGACATGTCTGATATAGTGCCACAGATGCCTGAATCCCGTGAAGACTGCGTCTACCTCGCCAAGCTCGCTGAGCAAGCCGAGCGTTATGAAGGTAATTGCCATCGCATTGCCAACGCTTTATCTGCTAAAGATTACCCCAGAGATGGTCGAGAACATGAAGCTCGTTGCTTCGTCCGACCAAGAACTTACTGTTGAGGAGCGGAACTTGCTTTCTGTTGCGTACAAGAACGTAATTGGTGCCCGTCGCGCATCGTGGCGCATTGTATCTTCGATCGAGCAGAAGGAAGAATCGAAGGGTAATGAGGCCCAAGTTCAAATGATTAAGGGTTACAGAGAGAAGATCGAGGGAGAACTCGCAAAAATTTGCGAGGATATCCTTGCCGTTCTCGACAAGCACCTAATTCCTTCTGCTGCCTCAGGAGAATCCAAGGTCTTCTACCATAAGATGTATGTCGGTGGCTTCACGTTTTTGCATATTCTCATTCATTACGCTTAGGATGGGCGATTACCATCGCTACCTTGCTGAATTTGCCACCGGCGATAAGCGCAAGGAGAGCGCAGACAAGTCGCTGGAAGCTTACAAAGCAGCATCTGACGTTGCTGTTACTGAGCTCCCCCCGACACATCCCATCCGACTTGGCCTTGCACTTAACTTCTCGGTATTCTACTACGAAATCCTCAACAGCCCTGACCGGGCATGTCATCTCGCTAAGCAGGCGTTTGACGATGCCATTGCTGAGCTTGATACGCTCTCAGAGGAGAGCTACAAGGATTCAACTTTGATTATGCAGTTGCTGAGGGACAACTTAACCCTATGGACTTCGGATATGCAGGACTCTGGTAAGTCCTCAATTTATTAGTCGAAAGGATGCGCTGATTGTGGCTTAGCTGATAAACCCTCAGATGCCAAGGACGAGGGTGAAGCTGCTGATGAGTAAATATCCTGTGGGTCCATCTTGTTGTGTTTAATCGTGATCCTCGCGCCTCGCCTCACCCCCTGCTTACTACTACCTGCATTATCCCTCCCCTACATATTACTTTGTCGCACGTACTCTCACATCTCCGTACAATTCAACTTATTATAAAGTAGCCAGAAGTGAAACATCTCGTAGCTCTGCGACTGGCCGTCATGGTTGGGAATATTTGAGATAAATTATTTCTTGAATGTGAATGAAATTTCCCGTCTCGTATCGTCAGTGGGAATCTTGAGACACGCGGACATGAAACCGCCGTTAGACCAAGTCGCGGTTGAAATTCACCGCTCACGTTGATGTGAGCATCATGCGCGGATTTGTGCGGTCTATAGGTCTTGGCCTATTCTCTATCTTGATACTGATAATTTTCTATTCGACGTTTTCTGACAGTCCCGGAAGTCTCTCGCCTCAAGGATGTCGAATGTCATGGATGTCCCCTTCATACGTTTTGCAGTCTCAGTTCAACAGCTCACGCACACCTCTTGGCAGTAGATATTCCCTGTGGCTTTACAGAGAGGTTGGGTGGGATGCCAATCAGGCAAGTCTGTCTAGAAAAGCTAAGACTCATGCCAACCATGACTGTGGTAGATTGCAGAGGACAGCACGCCAGTCCTCTTCATACCAGGAAATGCTGGCTCGTCTCACCAAATACGTTCTATTGCGTCTTCCGCCACACGGCAGTATTATTCGTCCCCTCAGATTATTTCTACAGAATTTGCTACGCGCCCCCTGAAACCACTTGACTTTTTTGCAGGTATGAATAACTCCCGGGATTATTTCATCGTTTCGTTCACTTTAGCACTCCTTTCTGTTGTCTGATGCCTCTCTCTTTGACAGTTGAATTTAATGAAGACCTCTCGGCCTTTCATGGATCTACCCTCAAGTCACAAATCGCATATACCTCTAGTGCAATTGAATACATTTTATCCTTGTATCCTCCTGATACTTCAATAATTGTAATGGGACACTCGATGGGAGGAATAGTTGCGATATCTTTACTGCCTTCCAGTCGCATATCTGCAATTATCACCATGTCGACTCCGCATACACTACCACCAGCCCGTTTTGATGTCCGTATTCAAGAGATATACCGGGAAAATACACAAGTTTTGACCTCCGAGCCAACCCCGATTGTGTCTTTATGTGGTGGAGCGACAGACACGATGATTCCATCCGAATCTTGTATATTGCCCTCTACCGCAGGAAACATTTACCGCAAAACAATTTTTACATCTGCTCTAGAAGGCGCCTGGACAGGCGTCGGACATCAGGAAATGATCTGGTGCCATCAAGTTCGATGGCGCATTGCTAGGGCCGCTTTAGAACTTGGCGCGGCTGACACCGCCAGACGTCGAGGTCTTGTGCTGGATAAATGGTTACGAGATGGTCACACTCTTCCTCCACAAACTGAAAGGGATGGGAATGAACTTCGGCTTGTTAATGGATCGATACACGAAGTCGTTCCGGACGGCTCGCATCTTATCTTACCAAAGCCGACCGGTTCAATGGTTTACTTGATGCAAATGCTACCGAGCTCAACCGTAAGGAAGTTTGTTTTGTTTGTTTCTCAGGGATCTATTGGACACGTATCGCCACAAAATCACATCCCTTTGACCGTCTCTGTCTATGATTGCGTATCTTCTGGTAGCGGTGATCGGAACTGTTACCCGCTCAGGCCTACTGCTTTGAGACTTATCCCAAACCCAGTTCCTGGACACAAGTTTCCCGTCACTGGAGAAGGCACCGATGAGTCTGAGGGCGTCGTTGTATACGAAGCTGAGGTCGCTGGTCTCTCTGAGGGCGTCCACTGGCTAGGCGTCCAAGTCGAGGATGGTGATGGGCGGGGTTGGATCGTCGGTGGATTTAACTACGAAAAAATTTCTGACTTAAAGATAAGTACTAAATGTAAGTATTATGACCACATCGCTTTGTCAGACTAATGCTACCGTCTCATCCTTAGCCATTCTACTGGGAGCAGGAGCAAGCGTTGTTTTGAATACTAAAACGCTTAGCACAAGTGTCACATTCCCTGAGCTGAAACAACATGCTCTGATCGTTTATCGAATAACGGCCAATTATCCTCCTGACGCTTGCCCAGGTTTGGTTATCTGTTCCGTATTTTCCCCTTCGTGTCCCTAACTAGTGTCACTGACAGATGCTTTTCTCTCTCCGATTATGATGCATACTCCGTACCCGGTCGAAACGCACTATTTTCCGCTTCATCACTCTCCGGACCATCGTATTCTTCTTCACAGCCATACCCCTGCCCCATTCATAGATGTCTGGTCTCCGCCATCGCATGCCGGTCTCAATTTTACCGTCTACTCCGCAACACGACATAGCTGTGGACCTCTGACACTCGAAATCAGCATTGACTGGTCAGCAACAATTGGTCGTTGGGCATCTAGATACCCAACCACCATTGTAATTTGGGCAACAGGTATCACTGCGTTACTCATGTTCAATGCCTGGGGTATAGAAGATAACACAGGAGGTGAGTGTAGATTTTCGCTAACTTCCTGTTGCAATCATAATCGTGAGTAGTTGTGCCAACCGTGCAAGAGTCTTTATTGCATTATATCCGTCGCGACCTTCCTGTTTTGTTGGCGTGTTCCATTGCCGTTTCAGTTTTTCCATTGCCTCCGCGATATTATCTTGGAAATGCTGGCGATATTTCGTTTTTAATGATTGCACCTCTGTTATTCGCTGTGTCGAGCGGATTGGTCTGCGTCAGCTGGTGGTTACTGGCAAGTCTTGCATGGCTAGTAAGTAGAGTTGGCAAGCTCTTTTATAGAAGGTGGGTCACGCGCCCGTCCGGAAGAACTTGCAATGCTAAGCTACCTTGAGGCGCAGGGAAGAAGCTGGTATGCGAAGGACCGCTGTCATGTCTATGGGTATACTCTTTCTCTCTATAATTCTGTTAATACCTTGGCAGGTAGCGTTCCTCGGCGCTTGGATGATACATTTGCACACGTGTTCTCTATCATTACTGAGGGGTGAACACTCACCTCCTAGGGAAATGGTAATCCCACTGATACCCATTGATGGAACCGAGGATGAGGATGACACATTTTCACACGCTCGACATACTGAGCCAGAGTGGCGGTCTTCTCCAGAGCAAACCAACAACGATAGGCATAATTGGCATTTACTACTGTTTATGACTTGGTTACTTCCCTTAGCCGCACCGGTACTCGCCGTGTGGGTCAGAACGCTGGCGACAGCGGGGTATACAACACCATTTGATGGTGACCACAATTTTCTTATTGTGGCTCCCTTCCTTATCCTCGTTGACTTCGCTTCGTGGACATATGGACCTCTTTTCGTGAAGCACAGGTATTTATTTTTCCGATTGATTGACATTTTATATTTACCTTCGTAGCCTAGAGACTGGAGTCTCCGTGCGATGGTCCCTAGCTGTGGTAGCGCTTACAGCATTCCTTATTGGATCTCGGCGAGCCTATGACGTATTCAACACTGCCAGTGCTGCTTTTACGGTTATAGTCATCGCAAGAGTCGGACGGACATATTTGGGAGTCTACTGATATACCAAGGCACCCTTAACGTGATAATAGTGCATCAGAAGATTTACAAAAGTAGTTTATATTTGGATTCGAGTTTGTTAGAGCCATGGAATACAACTCGATAGCCTGCACCGGAAGTGAATACTGCTGTTTCTTCGGAGGGCTCCAAAATTGTGACCGATCAATGTAGTTTAATCCAAAGGCGGTTAGCGTCCTGCCATAAATATAAAAAGCCGTCTCCTATCTGTCTGCGGAGTTTACAAGGCGTTGAATTCCACGCTCCGTTGCCGTGTGGGACGGCGAGGGCTGGGATATCATGTAACACGGTTTGAGGCGGTGTTTCCAGATCGAGACAGAAACGCGCTCATTGATGCGTCACAATAATGCAAGTGTTTGCATGGTCCAGGCTAAATGATGTATATACCACCAACAGACCACGTGTATTCTGCATGACGGACAGTTCGCAGATCGTATTAACTCGTTTTTGAAGCGGGCAGTGTAATGCAACTGACGCCGCGGATTTTACGCCACTTATTTCGACAGACATAGCGGCATTCCCGTGTTTTTCTCTGAGGATCCATTTTCTTACTCCCACGCCCGTCCCTTGTAGCTTTCGCTGCTCGCATTTACGAGAATAGTGATTTTGTGCGGCGCCTCGCTCGGGTCGTCATGCGTCTGCCGCATGGCATATGTCGATCTCAGCCACAGTTAAATAAATAGCATACCACGGGAATGTAATGTATAATCGCCTCGAAACACTGTTCTAGGGTCGGCCTGGCGACTCAGTTCGTCCCCATCAGTAAAACAACCGCGAAAGGAGGCAGTCCAGATAAAATCTAAGATGTACAGGAAGGTCGCTTTATTTGGACCAGACTTTACCCACGCCGAATCAATTCATTTTAGCTGCACATTAGAACTCCGCCACTTACACCCTTGACATTGTTACGCCGCGAAACGTTGGACGGAGTGGCAAGGCTGCGCGGAAAAACAAGCAGGTACTTCTGAACCATGCGTGGTAGTCCCTCTGGCAGTATCTCTCGCGGAAGCCCCTCTCGAAGAGGAAAGTCCCCTCGATTCTTGAGCGAAAGCATTTCTCAGGCCGGCTCAAGCCACGTACCTCCAAGTTACTCTAATAATCCAAATGCTACGTTTACGTCGTCCCTCCATATCCGAGTTGAAGGTACTACGCCTATTCAGACTGAATATATGGAGGGCGTGAGGTCGGCAATGTCCGAGCCGGTGCCACCAGCTGATTCGAAGCGAGCGCCCCGCAAGTCCAAGACCGACGCTTTAGTGGCTTTGAACAACCACGCAAGGTCCTCCTCACCGGGCCCCGAAGATAACGACATTCCTAACGATTTGATTACAATGTGTTACGACTCGAGACCAATACCTGTCTCCCCCGTATTGAACTTCCCTTCTGTCAAAACGACGAGTCCTCGAAGCGACAGCATTCCCCGTATTGTATCTCGTCCATTTGGGCTTGAGGATTGCCCCGAATACTATCCCACACCCGAAGAGTTTCGAGACCCGATGGCGTATATCCGATCGATTTCTGACCATGCGAAGCATTACGGCATATGTAAAATTGTCCCTCCCAATGGCTGGAAAATGCCATTCGTAACGGATACAGAGGCTTGTGCTAGACCTTACCGACGAAGGATTTTGCGACTGACTCATTCCGGTGGTGTTTAGGCTTTCCGTTTCAAGACTCGTGTACAGCAATTGAACTCGATCGAGGCCTCGTCAAGGGCTAAAGTAAATTTTTTGGAGCAATTGTACCGATTTCACAAACAACAGGGTAACCCGCGGGTCGCAGTGCCCACAATCAATCATAAGCCTGTCGATCTTTGGCTTCTTAGAAAAGAAGTTCAGAAGATGGGTGGCTATGATGCGGTAGGCCATCTTCACTGTCACATTCCATTTAACGGGGTTGACTGATTATCGATTAGGTTACCAAGAACAAGAAATGGTCCGATTTAGGAAGGATTCTTGGTTATCGCGGCATACCTGGTTTGTCAACCCAGCTCAGGAGCTCATATAGTCGAGTTATTCTTCCGTACGAGCACTTCTGCCAACGAGCTCGAAATTCGCCAGCGTTGTCTTCCACGATTAAAGGTGGATTTACTGCAATGAATTCTCGGTTGAGTGCCACAGTCCTTGCCGCAGACGCATCAAGTCCGCCTTCCAGTCCTCTAAGTGCGAGCTCCAGCCCTCTTTCTGAACCTCCCGACGACAATGATCCCAAAGAAATCAACGGTGTTAAAACTGTGAAGACACGTCGGAGCGCTAGGACTGTGTCACAAGACCAATCTACTTGTAAGTGCTACCGCTCAACTCTTTTTGTAATCTTTGACATTAAGAGTAAAAATAAAAACAGCTGATTTCCGGTCAAACGTCCAGTGTACGTCGCCAATGGTGTCAGTGCCGGTGGTACTACCACCTGTGTTCTATGATAAACCCGAAACAAAGGGGGCATCAGAGGTGAGATGATGACTGACTGCGTTAAGCCTTCCGTTGACAACCCCGGATGTGCATGTAGCAAAGCTGCGAAGTTTGCCATAAGCAAGACCGTGGCGAAGAAATGTTGTTGTGTGACGGCTGTGATTGTGGTAATGAAGGATTATAATGACTTGCTGGAAGCTTGACCCAAATGTTTCCATGACAGGGTTCCACATGTTCTGCCTCGATCCCCCTTTGGATATCATCCCGAAAGATCAGTGGTTCTGTTTTACATGCCTTGCTGGAACAGGAGGGGATTTCGGTTTTGACGAAGGGGAAGAACATAGTTTGTCTACCTTTCAAGCTAGAGATCTTGAATTCCGGCGAATGTGGTTCACTTCACACCCACCGGCTCCCACAGCGCTTAACAAAATCGAGGGCCATCCAATGAACAATCAGATAGGGAATGTGATAATTTCGGAGTATGATATGGAACAGGAATTTTGGCGTCTCGTCCAATCCCAGAGTGAGACTGTCGAAGTAGAGTATGGCGCCGATGTCCATTCGACTACTCATGGCAGGTAAGGAAACGTACTATTATTCCAAGCTACAGCAGCTCAACGCAATTCTTCCTAGTGCTATGCCCACTCTGGAAACGCATCCGCTAGACTCTTATTCCAAAGACCCGTGGAATCTCAACAATATACCTATCTTGTCAGAGTCACTCCTCCGTTATATCAAGTCAGATATATCGGGTATGACAGTTCCATGGATTTATGTGGGGATGGCATTCTCCACTTTTTGTTGGCATAATGAGGTTTGTGCAGCCTTGTATCTTCTTATGAACGAATTTACAATCATATTAATTTATAGGACCATTACACATTCAGTATCAATTTCAGTGCGTCCAAATTTCATAGGTTCGGGTAAAAATGTTATTGATCTTTGAAATAGTGCATTGGGGCGAGACGAAGACGTGGTACGGTATACCCGGAGAAGATGCTGAAAAGTTCGAAACGGCTATCAAATACGAAGCACCTGAGCTTTTTGAAGCTCAACCCGATTTACTGTTTCAACTCGTCACTCTCATGAATCCACAACGGGTCTCAGAGGCTGGAGTACGTGTCTACGCGTGCAATCAGCGAGCGGGGGAGTTCGTTATTACGTTTCCTAAAGCGTACCACGCTGGATTCAACCATGGGGTAAGCACGACCGTAGATAAATTTGAATTTCTTCCGCTGATGGAACGTGTAGCTGAACTTCAACGAGGCCGTTAATTTCGCACTGCCTGACTGGTTACCTTACGGCAGAGAATGTGTCGAAAGGTATCGGGAACACAGGAAACTTCCGGTATTTTCGCACGACGAATTATTAATAACCATTACACAACAAACACAATCAATTAAAACGGCAATATGGTATGTGAAAAATTACACACCAGGAGAGTGTCATTTGACAATAATTTGGCAGGTTGATCGATAGCTTTAAAGAAATGACGGAGCGGGAAATGAACAACCGCCAAAAAGCCCGATCACAAAATTATACTGAAATACTGGAAGGGGAAGACCGGCCCGAGGAACAATATCAGTGCTCGGTCTGCAAGGTCTTCTGTTATCTATCCCAGATTGTGTGTCCATGCACCACGAAAATCGTCTGTGTGGATCATGGCCATCTTTTGTGTGATACGGAACGTCCAAACCACAGTGTCACCATGAGAAAGCGGTTTTCTGACGAAGAATTACTGGAGACGCAGACTAAGGTTGCTGAGCGCGCGGCTATACCCTCTGCGTGGCGTGCCAAGTTGAACAGACTGCTTGCCGAAACTGGACGGCCACAGTTGCGTAGTCTGCGTGCTCTTCTTGCGGAGGGGGAACGTAACAATATTGAACTGCTCGAAATGGTATCATTGCGGAAGTGTGTTAACCGAGCGAATGAGTGGGTCGAATCGGCAAATTATTTCTTAACACGCAAGCAAAGTCGCAAGCGTCCTCGTCGTGCTCGAGGACGTCCACCTCAGAACGAGGTATCCGTGAATGCTGGCGACGAACCAAGTGACAGGCCGGACCGTGACCTGGATGATTTAAACCAAGTTCTTTCTCAGGTAGAGGAGCTAGGTTTTGATTGTCCCGAGATAGGAGCTCTCAGACAGCTCTGGGAGAAGGTCGACGACCTCCGGAGGCAAATATGCCTCCTGCTCACTCCAGAACTGCATATTCAAGAGGGCGATGAATTCATTCAGGAGTGCAGGAAGGTCCTTTTGGAGGGCTCGTCGCTCAATGTCTTCTTGGAGGAGTTAACGGAGGTCGAGAAGATCGTGGACAGAGTTGAGCTAGTCCGTGAACTAGAAGAGAAACTAGATGACGCAGACGCCACCATAACCCTGGAGGAAATTCGGCAACTCATCTCACGCGCTCGTATTTGCAATTTGCCTGCCGACAACAAGCATATGCAATTATTAGAAGGGCGTCAAAGGATTGGCGAAGCTTGGGAAGAGCGTGCAAAGAGTATCCTTGCAATACCGGTAAAAACTATCGCTGAATTAGAGAACCTGACAAATTCGAATCCCACCATTCCACTTGACCCAACCATTTTCGACCGCATCACAGCTGCTCGGGCTAAAGCTAAGGACTATGAGAAGCAAGCTCTGGCATGGCTTCATCCTGATTCTGATCAGGCGAAGGGCCGGCCTCAGGATATAATGCGCCTTGTCAACCGTGCAGAGAAAGATTTTAGTATAGCCGCCGTGAAGGACTTGAAGCACATTGCAGAAATCGCCATCGACCTAGAACGACGATGTGATATGGCGTTGAAGCATCGATACCCTCATGAGAAGGACGCCGAAGATCCGTTTGACACGTTCAGCCAATGGACAATTTATGCCAAAGAACACCTCAAAATATTTACGCTTCCAACGTTTGACGCATTCGAGAAGCAAGTGAGCGATCACTTCTTCTGGCTGAGACAATTGCCATGGTATAGTCCCCATCATCATAGGCCCGACGGACAAAAAATTCTGGACGACATCGTGGATTGTACCCGTTTCGAAGATGATTTCCCCCCCAACGATGAATATTTCACGTGCATATGCAACATGCCAGTTCGCCCCCCACCTCATGGCGTGGTTTCGGACGCGGTGCAATGTGATCACTGTTATGCTAGGTTCCATGGGGAATGTGCAAAGACTGGGGGATCCTGTCCCTTCTGCGACCATCATCATTGGAACGGTGCAATCCGGAAAGAGCGAACCTGGCATTTTTGCCACCTCACCGGACTGTTGCAACGAGCGCCAGAGATTACTAGGAACTACTCCCCTGATTGGAAGCAGATTGAGATAATGGTGCATCGCCTTGATCGTCTTTCCAATGTCATCGGTCAATTCCTTCATTTTGCATCGCAACCTGCGAATCAAAAGCCAGAGTACATTCATCAGGTCCGTCATTACATGAGAAAGTTGTACAAGATACAATTTGCCGTCTCCCCACATCCCGACATATCATTTGGCCTGGACTTAGCGGGATTGCACCGCATTCTTGCTGGCCGTCCTACGCCAACGAGATCAAAGAAGAGGCGTAGGCCACGATTTACATTTGGCCCTGATCTGGATAAAGACTTGTCTGATGGAACTCGATGTACTTGTCGCGGGGCACGTCCAGAATTGGTTGGCAATGCGTCACTTGAATGTGACAGTTGCAACAAGATATATCACCGTGTTTGTGTCAATGTTCCGGTTGAATCGGGCGGGCCACGACAGTTCATTTGTCCTTTATGCTGCGTGAGGAGGGGTAAAAATTACCCGCACACTGAAGTGAGAGTGACATTTATCTGTATGTCCAATTATTTCCATACTTGCGTCCGACTTACCATCCGTTTAGCACCGGACTCTCCAGGTCCCGATTTTTTCGTGAATACAAAGGGGATGTTGGATACGTTCAGCAAAGAAATTATTTTCAGGATGCTTCCTGCACCCTATACTCCCCCAATTTACCTTGAGCTCGTCAGGTTCCAACCTGGCCAACCAGACATTCATTCTGCAAACAGTACCAGGCCAACCAACCACCAGCATTACGCGCCTCCATTACCGGGACCGATGGTGCCCCACACTGTCCCGGCACCAATGCATACGACCCCTTCGTCCAGCACAGTGAGTGCATCATCAGCATCGTCTAGCCAGCCTCCACCACCACCATGGTCTCGATGGGCACCCATGTCGACCCCTTCAAGACCACCATCAACGCAGCGACGTCAGATTCAAATACCCGAAGGTCCTCCTCAACCATCCCTATCCGCCCCTCAACCGAGGAAACGAAAGCATGCAGAGACAGCATCTCCTGCGAGTGAGGACCAATCACGAACGACTTCCGCTGGACCTGAACCTATAATGAAACGGCGCATTGTGCAAGGACCAATTCCTACAGCCCCGCAATCACCTGCGCCTCAGGCACTTACACCACAATTACCACCACGGCCTGCACAAACACTATCTCCATCTCTCGCTCTGATTGTTTCACCCACGAACGAGCCATTTGATCTTCGGTCTTCTCCGACTGCTTATTCTATTCGCAATGGCGGCAATGGATCGCCTAGGACGCCTGGAGCACCATGACCAATGTTTACATATATGCCTCATGTTCTCTTTCCTGCTCAGTTTTCGCCTACAGCGTCATGCATCGTCTTTTACTTAATTATTGTCTTCTACTTCCAACGTCCATTATCTCTTTTTGCGTTGACTTTGCACTGTGCTATTAGGTACACAATGTGTGATCATGATAACTAAATAAACGTCTGACTGAATATAGTAGAACAAAAATATAGTGGAATAAATTTCTAATTTCATGTACCATGCATGAACAACGATTATGGATTTGTGCCATCACTTGCGAATCATAAGTCTATAAGTACCGTATCCTCCTAGCACAGCGAATGCTGCAAGGAAGACGATAATACCAATGAACCAACCATAGCCCTAGAATTACAAAAGTCAGATGTCGGAGATGTATCAAATAGGGTCGACATACCGGTACTTCCTGCCCAGGAACATGGACGTTCATTCCCCATAGACCTGTGACCAAGTTCATGGGAATAAGTACCGTACCAAGCGCCGTTAATTTCGAGAGCACATCATTGATTTGGTTGTTTGCATCTGTCATTTCGATAGAAATTTGTGCGAGGTAATTGGAATGCGAACGAGAAAGAATCTTCTCGTAATGGTTCAGGTTTTGCGTCATGGTGATTAGGTGGTCCTGTATGTCGGATAGGTAGAGGCCCTATATGCGCATTGGTCAGGTTACATCGGGGGGACCGAGCGAAATCCACGGACGATATCAGAAGTAGGCGCCACTCTCCAGTTCTCGTTGCACCTCTTTGCCAGACCCTTGACCACGTCTGCTTTATTACCCATCAACCTCAAGAGACCCATCACCTTCTTTCTACATGTCCCAATCCGGCGTAACATGTCGCTCTGCTCGGCTTCCTTGAGGATCAACACCAGTTCGTCAATACTGTCGACCTCATACTCGATGTTTTGGATCAGCGGCCCGAATGCATCAGTAATGTCGTCAATGAGAGCATATGAGATCCAGTCGGAGGTGACGGCGATATAGTCTTTAAACTGCTTGATTCGCCGACGAACGTTCTGCGGATGTGGCGTTGGTTGGAAGTGGAACTAACAAACGCGTTTAGTGACATAAACAGAGACAAGGACACGCATACAGAGAGAATGCCCTCCCGAAAGACAATAATATACATGTTGAGCGGTTCCAGATAGGTGGGGCTGTACTGATCCTGCTCGAAGCTTCGGAAACAGACGAAGTAGTAGTTCCTGAATAATTCTATCTTTTCTCGGGTCTCTTCCATGAGGATATCTTCAGTCGTCAGTGGGTGAATAGAAAATACTTCGCTAAGTAATTTCATTTCCTCTTCTGTGGGACTTGTGACATCTAGCCACCATGTTGTACTGTCGCTGTCGCTAGTACCGTTGTTTTTCGTGTCATAATTTCCGTCCTTCGAGGTACCATACGGGGCCCCGCTCGCTCCATTCACATGGGGAACATCCACCTTGCTTCTACGGAAGTCCGGAGAGGACGGAGGATGGATACCAGTGAATAGATCTTTGAATGACTGTCCCTCCGCAGGTAGCTCGCCCAAGCTACGTGCGTGTATGGTAGCAGCCAGAGCGTTGGAATAGAAAGAGAAACGGAATGGTCGGTCGTGCCCTGTATTTAATATTCCACCAATGCCGTCTCGATGGCCTTGGGGGGGAACGTAGTGGTCTTGGCCTCCTCCACTGCCGCCAGCCCCACCTAGGACGGCGCCCAACCGAGCAGACAGAGTACCATTGTTTTCGAACAAAGCGAGCTTGCCACCTACGCCCTTGCGGTGAGTTCGTGGCCGTGGATTGCTCTGACTCAGCTTGCGGTGACGTAGTGATCGGCCTGTGGTTGTATCTTCGGCAGCGGGTGATGGAATTTGTATTGGAGATGGGAAAACAGAGGGTTTTATTCCCTCCGTAGCTGCGGGTGAAGGTGTCTCACTGGAGGGTTCAGCAAGTCGAGGTAATTGCTGGACTTCCGAGGGTTCCTCGGATGAGCTGGCGACAATATTGGGGTGGGCCAGCCTGCGTAGATGGAGGTCTACTGGGGACGACAGCCCCAACTTTGTCTTTTCTCTCGCGGCAAATTCTTCCATTTTCGAAAAGTCAAAGGCGGTAAATGGCACGTTGGCCTGGTAGATGGGAAGGTCATAGCGAGGCGAAGTCACGTCATCCTCTTGGGGATGAGCCTGTGGAGGTGCGACGTTTCCCTCAATGGCAGAAAACAGTATTGCATCGGCGGATGGCTGATGATGCCGCGTGTCGAGGTCAGACAGGGAAGGCAGGCTCTCCAGACGCAGCAAGCCAATTGTCTCGTCGTCAGCCGCGCTTTCATCAGTAGCAGTCATACCGTTACCTCTTGCTATGTCTATCTCCCTTTCCTCACGAAGCGAAAGGGATGGAATGGGCGTGTAATTCAGCCCCGGGGAGGGTGGGCCCTGTGTCTGGTTAAGGTCAAAGATGGAGGAGGGTGGAGAGTGGTGTGCAGTCTCCCTGCGAGCCCTGGAGAGTTGGAACGCCAGGTCGACATCCATGGTGCGCTGGCGCTCTCTGACCTGAGGGTCATCTGGATCGAATGAGCGCCCGAGCGTCGGGGAATGACGGGGACGTGCTAAGGGGTCATGGTTGTCGGGGAGAGAGATGGAGAGCGGCGAGGTCGAGAGGGGAGCGGATCCGTCCAACGAGGCCATCGTTGCTGCCAGCCGCCCGCTCTCCGCCTTGCTCTCCGCTATCTTTTCTCACCGACATCCGTCCCTTCTCCTATTCTCCAGCGCCCTTGTTGTCTAATGGTTATGACGTCAGACTTCTAATCTGGAGGTTGCGGGTTCGAGTCCCGCCAGGGGTTGTTGTTATTTTGCCCTCGACTATAGTAGACTTTTAATGCTATAGATATATTATTCTCTACCGCTTCATCACCCTTAACTGATCCCGTAGCCGGTCGTTCTCTGTCTGGACAGAGTTCAGCTCGTTCATCAACGCCAGTCTCTGCGACTGTTCCAACATCCGCATCGCGTTCACCTGCGTCTCCGCGGCCTGCAGTTTGCTGCGACAATCTGCCAGTTGTACTTCCAGCTCTTTACGCACTTTCTCCGGCCCACTGGCTGCCTCCTCTGCAAGTATCAACGTGCGTGCACTTAGGCTATTGTTGGCCTCTGTTAGTTGTCGTAACGTCTCCGCCTGGTCTGCAGCATGTGCCTCAATGCCTTGCCTCTCCAGCGCAAGGCGTTCAATGCTGTCCTGTAAGAATTGCACCTCTTCCTGCCTGCATATCTGTCTCAACCTAAAACCTAAACCAAGTCACAACATAACTTACAGGTGAATCGTCCTCGTCGTCAACGTCGAGTTCCTCTCTTCCAACGTTTTCACTTGTTTTTGGTAGGTTTCTAGCGAGTTTGTCCCGTCCACCGCAAGTTTCTGTGCCCTCTCCGCATTCTTTCTCAGCAGATCATGCGCCTGCGCAAATCGGAGCAGTCTTTCAATTAACGAGCGGTCGTCAGCGATTAATGCTTGTACTCTTGTGGCCAATGCTTCAAATGAAAATGCTCCACCTGCACCTACCTCAGGCAAGCCGGCGCGTGAAGAGTCATATAGCGCCTTGAGAGATCGGACATCCAACTCAGCAATAGACTTGGAAGTGGGTATTACGCCTCCAGGTGATCCTGTGCGGAAGGGTCGCTGGCTACCACCGAATTTGGCTGCTCGAGCCTCCGGCGAAGGAAGGATCATCCACACGGGCAAGAGAATGGAAGTAATCTGGGCAACATCCGTGTCGAGAGGGACATTGATCTCCACTGGGGGGAGAGGACCCTGCATTAGAGCAGGTGATTCGTTTAGGCGCTTGTTCAGCTCAACTATTGCCGAATCGCGCGCTCTCCGAGCCTCTTCTAGCTCCATCTGCAGAGTCTCCCGTTTGTCCAGACCACCCCGTATGTCATCCTCCAGTTTTCGTCGCAATACAGACCACTCTTCTTCAGCACTCTCGTACGCTTCCAACTTTCCATGAATCTTCTGTAGATGTGAACCAATCGCTCCCACCAATCCCGGCAGTGATATATCCCTGGAGAACAGTACGACACCATGCGTCTGGACCAACATTTCCATGGCACCAATTCCGTCTTCCAATTCTTCCCCTGCTCTCTGCAAGACTGCAATGTCATCCTCCCTCAGCCGTTCCATCTCATCCTGTAATCTGGCTAAATCCTCCATCTTTTCATCCTGTGCTGTCGCTCTTTCCCTTTCCCATTGATTCCGCTCCGCTGTCCAGGCATCCTGCAACTCCTTCATCTCCGCCTCCCTCTGCTCGAGCTCTCTCCGACTCCGTTCCTTCTCCTCCGCAAGTGCCTGTTCAATAAGAGCTGCTTCTCCATTTCGAGAACCCATCTCTTTTAGCCGCTCTTCCAGCTCTTCCGTAGAGCGACTTCGTTTTTCTAAATGTTCCCGTTCCTCCTCCCATTTGTTTCTCTCATCCAAATGCTGCTGCTCCAAGCTCTCCAACCGAGGCAACTCTTGCTCCAGTGCTAAAATCGTCTCCTCCGCACTCTGCAACTCCAATGTCATCGACGTTTCCACCTCTTGCTTTTCTAGGCGCAAGAGTGACAACTCTCGTTGCAGCTCAGCCTGCTTTTTCCCGGCCGCGGTTAGGGCTCCGGTCGCGGCTTTCAGTTTTTCTTCCAAAGTAGTTATCTCTGCTGATGCAGCGTCCGGATTAAACTGTCGCTTCGGGACCAACGCACCAACATGTCCAGCGAATAGGTGAGCACCATCGAAACGAGTCGAGGTAGAGGTGACTGAGACTGTTGACCTTGATGGAGATAAGGATGGAGTACCATTTTGGATTGGTGAATTGTAGCCAGAATCACCTAGACTGTTCTTTGGTGCCAACTTCTTCTCCATATTACGCACCGACAGACTGAGGACGCCCGCCCGGTGTTCCATCAGACGCCTATGCACCTCATTCGCTCTTTGTGAGATACGCAAGAGCTCGGTTTGGGCAGCATCAACCCGCTTATTTGCGGCTTCCAGTTGTCCCTCTGACTGCTTGGATATCTTTTTGTTAGATGTGTTGACCTTAACTAAAGACTTTGCAGCATCCCGAATTTTCGTTTCTAGGGCAAGCTTCTTTGTTGCGGCACTCAGGCGTGACTGGAGAACCTGATGCTCCTGTAAAAATAGGGCGCAGGACCGTTAGACATACAAGCTGTAGTATAATGTGTTGTCCTTACGAGCCTTTTTTAGCTCCTCCACCTCTTCTGAGCTAAGAATGTCAAATCCTCGGCTATCGACCACAGCTTCACTAGCAAGAAGACTAATGAGTAGCTCGTCGCGAGTGTTGAACAATGATGATGAGCGTTTCCAATCAGGCTTCCAGTCTGCGTCAACATCGACCTTCGGAACAGACTTTCTTGCTACTAAACGGCTTGGACCAACATAAGGCGACGATGACGGTGTCGGGATGGAAAAGTCGCCACTGGGCCTGCCGGAAGATGAAACCGAGGCTAAACTCCGGCCACGTGCATGCACCGGAGGCGAGCCATTCGAGAGTTTCCTTGTATGAGTTTCAGGAGGTGTCGGAGGCTGCGGTTTGTCCCTCTTCAGAGCTAGAGCGGGAGTAACTAAGGTTGGTGTGCTGTCGCCAGGCAACGTGGTGGATTCGGCGAGTGGCCACGATGGCCCGGATTTGGGAGAGAATATCGGAGGACTAGTCGGTGGCAGGTTCTTAAAGTCGTCGGCGAGGTTGGATGCAGCGGAGGGCGGGGAGGAGGAGGCGCCAGTGGCCGCGTTCAGGAACCTGCGAACGCCGTTCATGTCCTGGTGCAAGTTCGATATAACCCTAACCTTAGGGTATGGCCACGGCTCGCCTCTTAGGGTTATGATTATGTAAGACCACTTGCTCATGTCGTTCTCATTCAACTGGCCTCGTTTCTCCGACCAGTTCCATCAAGATGCTATCCAGATGCTCAATAATGCCCTCAACAAGGGAAACAAACCACCGGTTATTGCTGACAAAATTGAGGTGGTCGAACTCAACATGGGCACCCAGGTAATCTATACCACTCCCGTTATGCAGAACTCTATTAATTCTGAGGCCTTGGAACCTGATAGCCACCCGACCTAGAAATTCGTGATATTGGTGATCTAGCCGTGGACCATTTTCGTGGAATTTTTCGTCTGACGTATGCCGGAGATGCCCACATAGTATTGAAGACCAAAGTTCAGGTACTCTTCCTTATCTAATTGCCCGGCGATGGGCTTGGCCTCACCTGTTTTCTAGGCCAATCCCCTCAACCATAAACAACCAGACATACATCTCATGACTGGGTCACGAGGAATACTAGCTGCCAAACAGCCCCTCGTGGTCCCGATGCTTCTCCGTCTTTCCCATTTTCGACTTAGCTCGTATGTGGTCCTCGTCGTATCCAAGCAAAAGGGTATTACGCTCGTGTTCAAGACAGATCCACTCCAAAATGTGGACATCAACAGCACTTTTGATTCAATCGCTGTTATACAAAACTTTATACAGCGTGAAATTGAAGGTCAGCTACGACAAATGTTCCGCGAGGATCTTCCCGGAATTATTCATCGTCTGAGCCAACAGTGGGTCAAGGCTAAAGTGGAAGCACCATACTTGACGAAACGCCCTCCATTTTCTACGAGGCAGCCACATGATGCTATATCTATGCCTGATCTACCGCATCGTCATCAACCTAGTTCTGGAATGTCAAGTTCAGGTGCGCGACAACCTCAGCGATCCGAATCGCTGGGGGGGCCGGTAGGGTATAAAAAGCCCCGTTCCATTTCAGGGGTTTCTTCTCGAAGTGTGAACCGAACTCCCAGGCCAGATTTTGCTTCCCCACCCCAACCCAGCTCGTCTACGGTCCAACAAGACCAAGGATCTTCGTCGGATATAGAAAATTATGATCCTACCTATGGTTTACGACCAGAAGGCCTACCAACCAAAAGTCGTTTTCGGCATTTCAGTAGCCTGTTCACACCAAATAAAGGTCTTGCTGGCCTCGCGGAGGAACCGACCGATACAGAAGAAAACGATGACGATGAAATGACATCGTTTGACATGGTCGATTGGGATGACACTTTGCCCGACGTGAGTCCGCCCCCAAGCGTTGAGGGTGATCGGGAAAGTGTGACAGAATACGAAACTATTCCCGCTGTAGGAGGTGGTACAATTACTCGACCACGTATTGTACATGCGCAATCCTGGATTCAGCCTCCAGGGCCATCCCCAGTGACGACGGCTCCATCGATGTCAGGCCCTCCAAGTGCTTCACTTTCCATGACATCACGACACACAAATCCCCTGTATAATCCGTATTTCCCCGACACTCCTTTCCTTTCCGCCGCAAGCCACGACGATGTTGCAGGTGCGCACAACAAACCGCCATTGTCAACAATGTCAGAAGAAGCGTCTGTTGCATCCCAACCTACAATGTCACGCTACACGTCCCGCCGTCTATCAGTTTCGTCCATGACAACAATGGGTTCCCAGGCTCCGTACTCATTCTCACCAGGAACTTCGCCGCCCGTCGATTTCCCCTCTGTTGCCCTATCATCCTCTCCAGGAAACAATGCAGGTAATCCCAAGATTGTCCTTCGACCTTCGCTTATGAGTAATACTATCCATCATCTATCTACTTTGAGCCATTCAAATCACACACTCTCACCCTACACTCGTTCACTTGCACACTTTACGGTTCGTAGCGTCCCTCCACGCCCATTGGCGGCTTCTCTCTCTTCGGAACGACAGTCGGCCAAGGCGAAGCGGAAACGTACATATCGGTTGGGAGGTACCAAGCGGCAGCCGCAGAAGGGCGACCCTTCTGCGAAAGACGAAAATTTGCCAACCGATCACGATCATTATGACCAGCCTCCAACCCACCCACCTTCTCCTACGCCTCCGTCTGAGTTCGACGCCTCTGATATGGACTTGTACTTCCGCTTCCATGATGAAGCAGCCCCCTCGGGGCACCAGTCGACCCCCAGTCGGACACGGTTTATGCCTCATTTACGCAAAAGGCGACCCGCCTCTGTCATCCCCCAACGCGCCAAAAGCTAGCAGAAAGACAATTATTACAGCAACAAACTATAGAAGACACTGTTGTACAAGTATTATCATACAATTTACCCCACACCTCTCATTTTGGATCATAGCATATCATACTTGCTCGTCTTGCATATGCATATTGCATTAGTATCGGTGCATGGAACTTATTTATATAATCACCCCTGTTAATTACCACCCATCATGTTGAGCATGTTCATATCAGGCATAGCTGAAGGCATGAGTCGCGGTGATACAGTGGCAGCTACTTCAAATTCCTAAAAATTCGGTATTTGACTTGACAGTACTACAATTACAAAATTGAATTACTCACATCCACTGTGAATTTTGGGACTGCGTTAGAGCGAATGCTAGTGATTAAGAATGGACGCATACCATGCGTACTAGGTAATCTACTCGTGTTGAGCCTTGAGGACGGCACTTGACGTAGCTGCCTAAAATCATTAGCGACATACGTTTTTGTCAGGCCCGTCGCAGCAGGGGACCTCAGAACAGCTGTTGGAGGTGAGATCACCACGCCAAGTACATCAGGTGTCTTTACGCCTTTTGGCGTCGACGGCGTCGCATCCTTCTCTTCTCCCTCTCGCATGGTACCATGTCGCTTCAACAGATTTTCCAAATTGCCAAGGGGCATCCGCAGAGCTTCGGGTAGCTCAGTAAGTGGGGGCAACCTCTCCACCCCTTCTTGCAGTGGTTTGACTATGATCTTCTCCCGGAGTTCAGCCAACAAGTCCGACTTTTGCCGGAGACTCGGGTCGGAAGAAAGAGCGCTCTCCATCGTGCCACAAAGTTGGGAGAAGGCATCGAACTCGAGACCATACAGTAGTGTGCCGCGTTTGTCGTCATCAACGCCCTTTTGATCCTGTTTTGTGAGCCATTCGAGAATGGCGACCACTGCTTCGGCCAATGTTGCATCCATAATCGAATGCATGTCCGCTAGCGAGGATAGCACACGGGCCAGTTCATAGCGAAGCGGGTCCAAACTATAAGATGAAGATGTCTGCACCTTTAACATCGGAAGAATAGTTTCCATCGACTCGGATAGATAGAGTCCTTCCAGGTGGACTACTCTTAAACTCCCAAAGAGCACAGCCCTTTTAAGTCCTTCATCGAACATACCCGCTTTCTTCGCGATAGCTTTGATAATATTCGTCAACGGCAAACAAGTCATATTCCTCTCCAACAAGGTTGTCAAACATAGAGCTAACATTCTTGATAAATCGTCTGTTGACGCAATTGCATCGGCACACCATGTAGTCACGTTAGATTGTAGGCCTATCAGTCCTTGTAAAACGCTGAGAGAAAGATAGACTTGATGCTGCAGGACAATGCACAAATCGCTTGCCTGTACGCAACCCACGAGGCCGTCCAATGCCGCCAACGTGTGTTTCAACTCTTCAGTTAGCCACCATTCCCCTAGGCCAATTACTCCCTGGTCTAGCTTGATCAGACGTTTCAGCAAGTATACTCGGTTCTCGACATCAAGGAGCCAAAGGAAGGCTCCAAGTTCGTTGAGCACGTTCGGTAACACAGGAGTCACCCAGTGCGATGATTCCTCATCTTTCTCGTCTTCCGTTGCCGAACCTTCATCTACCTGTAGAGGCAAAAGAAAGTCTACTATTGCGAGGATTTGCAAGATATGGTTGATGGGATCCCTTCCATTACTTTTACTGGCATGTTTGAACAATGTTCCTAAGACGACCTCCGCGCCCAGGCTGTCCGGTTCAGCTACCACACTCGGCTCCGACAATGCACGTAAAAATTCGAGACAAGTTTGTCTAGCCTCTTGCGCAGCTACGCATGCAGCACTGGACTGAGAATAGAGCACATCGGCAGTACTTGTGCACGCAAAGACGTTAGCTATGGATTCTACCACCATCTTCAGGGAACGGACATTAAGGGGGAAAATCGTCGTCAGTCGCGCTAGTACTTGTAACAAGTCCTCAAATAGTCGAAACAGCTGTTCTGTCACCGCCTGATTTATATGCCCAAGAGGAAAGACAGCGGGGAAATGAGCATTAAGATCCTCTGAGATACCCATCGTTATTTCAATCAGCCTGATATTCAAGTCTTGCTTTTGTTCAGACCAGAACAAATTGACCGTATGCCATTCTTCTCTGTCATCTACGTCTAGGCTGTTCATCACAAGGGCAAGAGATACTCGCAGTGTTCTCAGCCTCCGGAGGGAAAGAGGATGATCGCTCTTGAATGCAATCTCATCTAATGCTGCAGGCAGTCCATCTTCTGCTACTAGAGCCACTTTACGCATCGTCAAACGCTCAGCCTCCGAGATGTATGATAATGGATGACCCAGCGACAGAATCGTCGAGATAAGATCACCGTGTAAAACCGAATGAGGTTCCTGAGAAAGGTTAACCAAGACTCGCTCTGCAAGAGTGCCGGAATTCCGCGGAACAGAGTTATCTGAAGTGATCCATCCTAAGCGGCGCGTAAGCTGTCGCAGTAATAAAAGGTGGTTAACAATCTACTTATTAAGCGCGGTCATCGTAAGCAAGCAGTAGAATGATTAACATACACACCTCCCGATATCCACCCACGCTCTGCCACAAGTGTAGAATAGCAAGAGACTGTTCACGACATACGTCATGGCCTATGCTGTCCGACCACGCCCAAACTGCCAAAACACTAGAAACACCGACGAATGCTCTTACAAACGTGATGAATTCATCATGAGTGACAGAACCTGCTTTCTCGATGAATGGCGGAGGAAGTATCTGGGACGAGGGCACAACATTTTGGGCAAGTTTCATTGGAATGACGTCGTGTATTGTCATACACTCAAGCCAGACGCCAAGAGATTGTTCACCAGCCCCAACGTCCTTTAACAGTCGAGTGGAGTTGTAGAAGTTACCATGAACATTTGACAACGCATCCTCAAATACTTCCCATCCATGTATCCGAGAAATGAGTCGATTGATAGCATATTGAACATCTTTGCCAGCCGCGGGATCATCCCTTGCTTCGGTCAGCATATCAAGAAACGGTGAATTGTTAAAGTGGCGGGCGACATCCACATTGGCTGCAGCATCAAGCAAACGATTAACAGTCGCCTCATCCAATATATCTGAATCAAATATCAAGGTGAGATCCAGACTTTGCTATGTTTACATTTAATTAATAATCCTGAGCAAGATTGAATGCACAGACCAAGAGCGTCCTCGCCATTTCCGGATATTGGGATGCAGATATGCTTAGCAATTTCGCGATGTAGTAGGCCTGGTCACTGTCCTGAGGTAATCATCTGTTAGATTGTGCTATATTCATACTGATTCCAATAACCTTCGGTCCAATTAAATCGGCTACTCTAACTGCGATCGCCTCCAGCGCGTCAATCGTGGTATCTTCAGGCAGTGGTCTGGAAAGGCCCTGCACAACAGCCTCAAGGTCAAAGGCTTCCTCTTCCTTGTCGATATGTGCATGTAGATAAGGAAAATCAGGATGGTCCCAGTCATCATTTGATGGCTTTAAGCAGAACATGAGACGAATAACCAGTGAAAGAGACGGTGATTCAGGAATGAGCATCAACAGTTTTCTTGCTAATCCAGATGGGTCTGCTGAGCTTCCAGGATCCACAGCTTTCGAGAGTGGTATAGGTTCCAACACCGGCAAGGGTTTTGGCTCGTACACAAGAACAGGGCTGTGCTCCGAAACGACGGCACCATAAACGGCCAAGGATAGCTTCCGAAAGTCGCCTCTTATGACCATCAGTCGAGTTGCGTACTAGACATAAATATATGAGGTTATACTTCTAACGCGCAAGAAACGAGCGAGACACCACCTCAGCTCCCATGTCGACTGTAAAGTCGGTCGTGCCGCCTGAGTATGCAATTATGGATGGAACCAACTCATTGACGGCCCTTTGCCTTTCCTTCTGCTGCTGCGGGTTAACCTGCTGTGCATTGAAGAAAATCTGCAGAAAGAATGCATCGGGTTCAGTGCATCTAAACGGCAATCACGTCAGGGCACACGACAAGAACCGGGTGGAGTGCATTGCATACGCGACGACATCGGGGACCCGCTCAAAAAGACGTGCACCCGATGGAAATATGCGTAAGTTTGAGACGCGTACGGGAGCAGCAAAGCGGACAGCAGCAAGATTGGACGGCGGATGCGGCTCGAGTGTGGACCAGTGCAGCAGAGGCATGACCCGCATATACTTACGTAAGCTACTTACGCCGAGTTCGGACGTTGCCGCCCGCAGCCATTCCCCTCAAAAGAGCAGTCGCTTTCGACCTGTTCCCTGACAGTTATGAGTCGCCCGACCACCATCAAGCTCCCTCCTGCGCTCGACATCGCCGCCGCGGCTGCCGTCTCCGCCTCCCCTACCCCAAAGCTTTCTTCGCGTTCGCGCCCCCGCAGTGCGAGCATCGTCAAGGTCGAAGAAGTCGGCGACCGTTCTGTGGAAGAGGTCCTAGACCGCAGTGCATATGCCAACATCAATGCGAACTGGGTCAATGCGAAAGGTAGGTTTTGGCATGCGCTGGTCCTAAATGCGGGCTGTTTAGATGCTTTCTAGGTGCCTGGCTCATACACATCGTCCTCATCACTGGCGGTAAAATTATCATTGACACTCTGCCGGGCATGACGCAACAGATCAGTTGGACGCTAGTCAACCTGTTTTACCTTGCTGTACGTGTTTTCTGGCTACTTTGACGGAAAGTCGCTCACGTGCCCCTAGTTGTCGTATCTAATGTTCCATTGGGTCACCGGAATACCCTTCGAAGGGGGAGTACATGCCGGTGCATACGATGATTTGACGCTCTGGGAACAAATCGATGACGGTGCGCAATACACACCGGCGAAGAAGTGGCTATTCACCGTACCCATCGTTCTGTACGTTACATTGTCGTCTCTATGGTAACGCATCTCTAACTGGATCGTAGCTTCCTTGCTTCAACGCACTACACTAATTACAATCCGTGGCTCTTTGCCGTCAACCTGTCTGCGCTCATATTCGTGCTTATACCGAAGCTTCCTCAGGTACGTCATAACTTATCGGTTAACTGCTTTTTTTTCTTCCAATCACGTGCTATTCTCTTAGCTGCATCGCCAGAGAGTGCGCTTCCTCCCAGAGGATCAGTCTGGCATGGCCACCCCCGTAACACCCAGCTTTTCCCCCTCTGGTGCGTCAACACATGTCGAGCTAACAGAATTGACGGAGTCGAGGTTCCGGTGATACCGCACCCTTTGACAACGGACTCTTCCCTTCCTTATTCCCCAACTCGCGACGAGCAATGGAACCCCTCGGAAACAATAACCCAAACCAATTCTCTCCCTAATCCTTGAAATACTGTCTATGACGTTGTCTTCCTTTCATACTTTTACTTTTTATGGGTACTTAGATATGCGGCCCTCTAACTTGCTCATTTAGCAGCGTTCCACCAAAATACTCTATACCCGACTATTGAAGGGAAGCCATGGACGTGTGTTTATAGCCTTGCAGTCGTAACCTATGGAATAAAACGCGTTTGATCAGTATCACGCAAGTCTTGAAACACCTACAAGTTCCGCAGGAGCATGAGGATTGTCACTTTGCCAACAGCAGGGACGTAGATCGATGCCTGACCGTAATCATCAGCCAATGGAAGTCCCTGCCAAGCCTGTGACGAACCTTATCTCGGACGTCTTTGTCAAAATTCCTCTCCGCAGCAACATTCACACAGATGCACCCGTCTTTTAGCCATTCTGTCTTGATCTTGTACGTGGCACTCGGTACGGCCGAGATGACAACATCAGAGATAGCAAGACACTCTTGCAACGTCAGCGTGCTTGGGTGTACAACATGACGTGTATAGTATTTCCGTGCCCTTTCTGACGTGTCACCATTCACACGGGGGCGTTTCGTGTATTCCTGCAGTGAGCAACGGTTAGAATTCGGTTTGTAAGACCGTGTGAGGTACTGACCTGGATAGAATCGATGTCTGCGGAGAACACGCGAGCCCCATCGTTCGCCAAGAGCGCAGCTAGAGGTCTACCCACAACCTCAGATCTGAGGGGGAACACAATTAACCATGTGTCTTCTGCACGCTGATCGCGTACCGGTTAATGACCGTTATCGTTTTTCCATACGCTCTATCGCCGTACGGCAATACCCTGTTATACACTCCCACATATTCTAGACATTTGACAATGGCAAGCGGCGTGCACGGGATGATGGACTTGACCATTCCCGCTGGCGGTTCCTCTGCATCTACTGCCGTTGTCGTCGGCAATACTGATTCCAAAAGCGCCTTCGGCTCCAGATATCGGATACTGAAATATCAACGGCGATCAGTCGCTCGTTATTAAGCAGCTAACAAAAGACAGACTTGTGGTATAAATTATAATGGAACTTGAAATGTAAGCCTTCTACATCCTTGAAGGGAGATACGAGCTGGTCAAAGGGGTCAGCATCACGTCTTAGCCCCTAATGGCCGCGCAGCACACCTGTTGTAGATAATGGTCCTGCTGAGCACCAAAGATGGGATAGTACACCTATTCAATCATGTATCTACGATAAGACAGGCGCTTGAAGAATGCCGGCATACCATAATACCGTGAACCGAATCGTCGTCATTCGCTTCGATGACAGCTTCTTCGGCGCCCTCGCCATCCCTAAGATCCGGCGACAATGCGGCACCCGTTTTCTTGAGCACAAACTCAATACCAAGCCCTTCACACTGTTTCCTCGTGAAATCCGCATACGAATGGCTGGGTGCAGCCGAGGTCGATAGGATCCCCACAAGCTTGGGTGGCCGCGTGCACTTTGCAAGCGACTGCTTCACTTCATCTAGGAAAGCGGTGGCGATGGGGTCCGCCTTGAGAAGGATCCCTTTTCCTGTGGGTTCAGATGCCATTGCAGATGTGGAGGTGAATCGCGCAGTGGGTTGACTCGGAATGATTTAAAAAATGATTGTCCATATCTTATCTTATCTGTTACATGATTATACTCCATTCACCTTTGGTCCTGGCGTTTCTCCAATTTCCTCACCTCTGGGCGCTTCAAGCCCCTCATCCCCTTCCACCTTTGCCTCTTTGTTTCCGCTCGTCTTGTCATCGTCTTCTTCATTGTCATTTTCTATAAGTTGTTTAGCCAGCTTCATAGCGTCTGCTTCCTTGGAGTAGTGTCTCCAACGAGCGCGCACAAACGCGGCATGTTTCTCCGCAGCTAGGAGAAGAAGCATTGCTTTAGCGCCATCTCTGTACATCGTACAAATACTCACTTTCTTCATCCATTTCCTCTTCCGTCTCCACTTCCTCTCCCGCTCCACTTCTGGAATCCGATCCTATCTCTTTCTTTGCATCATTGGGTAGACTGAAACTTGTGCTTCGACTCGAGCTCGCGCTCGCAGACCGATTTGATCCTGGTCGTCCGAGACTGGAAAACGAGGTCCTCCGGGAAGATGGGCCAGAAGTGTCAGCGCCCGTTGAGGAAATGGTGGGCGACGCGGGTGGCGACTCACACCGCCTTCCCCCCAGATCGAGGTTTGGAATCTCTAAATTAAATCATTATGTCAGGGTCTATCTATCATGATATAGAAGCAAGGGACGATCCCTACCCCCTTCGACTTCGTCTGTCTCGGGGTTGTATCTCACGAAGGGTGTCTTGGGCTCAGTTATCTTCATAAGACTATCCTTCTGTATTTCAGTTAGAGCTAGATTCTCCTCGTCCCACTGTAGGCTACTACAGTGGAATAGTCAATCAGTCAGTGGCAGGCTGAGGTAGTGAGACAAACTGGGCAGTGCTCTGGGAGTGCGGCGCATTCTTGAGGATACCCTTTGGCTTTTGGTGGGACGCAGATCTATGGAGAGGAGGCTGAGGATGATGCTGGGGGTGGTCGGCGTCGTCCGCAGTGGACATGGTAGCTAGAGGTAGAGGATTGTCCAATTATGGCAGGTACGCGCTACGATACAATTACATTCCCAGTCCAAGCAGCGAGCTCACCAGCCGCTGGCCTGCATTCTCCGGCTCCTGTCGTGCCATCTCAATCACACCCAGTAGCCTCTTGATCCCAATCTGCAGCTTCGAACTCCCTTCCACTCCGTCAATCCCCTGTCCGCCAAACCCTGCTTCAGCCAGCATCCGCACCGCTGCCTTCCGCTCCTCTCTCTTTTCAAACAACTCCACTTCGTGAAGAACATACTCTAGGGCCTTCAGAGATGCGAGGGGTGCCACCCGCAGTTCTGAGTCGAACACGTCCAAAAAGCCGATGTCGTTCAAAACCGATCTTACGGAAGTCGTGACTAGGATCAGCAGCCGCCGGCCCTTGTTCCAAATGTCAGCATAACAAAACGTCAACGTTCGATCTCACTTACTTTTGGTGGTCTCCGTCCAATTAGAACTATTAGTGTCTGTAGAACAGCGTTCGAGAATCGAGCACCCATTGGCGTCCAATCTATTTTCTATTAGTATAAATTATTTTTCGGTCACAAAAGTGCTTCTTACCAATGAGCCTTTCAATACTATCTACCACAATGACACTCATCGGACTCTTATAACTGTCATTGAATATCTTGTGTATAGTTGCCACCTTTTGCTGCTCGGAAAAGCCGACCATGTTATCTGGAGATACCAGTTTGATAAAGGGGAACTGTGACGCTGATGCGATCGTTGCGGCCAACGCCGTCTTGCCTGTGCCGGGGAACCCATGCAGCAGCACGCTAACGAGTGTTGTACGCGTTGATGAGCGTACCTGATCCACCAACAGCTGACCAGATTTGAGAATCTCCTAAAAACAACTTAAGCATCACGTTCAGTGTAGCCTCACAAAGGACGCACGTCGATGGTAGGATCAAAATGGATGATACCATTCTGGATCACCTGCTCTAGTTCTTCCTCGGCCACACCAAATGCGGGGTGAACTTCTTCCAGCGCACTCAGGAAGTCGCCCTTATTCACTCTTAATTTCTCCACGTCATCTGATATGCCTGCCATTGTTCCAACTTTCACGTGTCTGTTGAACGCAAAACTTGCAGCGCTCTTGATCAGTCCGTTGATTTCCGCGCCAGAAAAATTTTTCGTGCGGCCTGCCAGTTCAAGCAAATCAACATCTGAGTCTAGAACGCCATTCTTGCGCATCTCAGACGTATGTATGCTGAGAATCTGATATCGCCCCTTTTCATCCGGAAGCGAGATTTCCATGTGGACTTCGAGACGACCAGGACGTAACAGTGCTTCATCTATCATATCCTTTCTGTTGGTCATACCAATGATGAGAATGTTGTTCAGTTTGTCGACACCGTCCATTTTTGAGAGCAACTGATTGACCACGGTATCACCAACGCCTGTTCCACTATTTGTGGAACCACGCTGCTTACAGATGGCATCCAGCTCGTCAAAAATGATAATGTGCAGTCCACTCTCATCTCCTTTGTCCTTGTACTTCGTGCAAGTCAATATCGTCAACGAAAAACTAGACATGGGAACATACCTCCTTCTCTGCATCTGCAAAGAGCTTTCTAATATTCTCTTCCGACTGGCCAACGTATTTATTCAGGATTTCAGGACCATTGACGACCTTGGGCTCTCTTGCGTTTAGAATTTTTCCGATTTGTCTGGCGATAAGAGTCTTTCCTGTTCCTGGAGGTCCATACAACAGAATACCTGAAGAAAATTAGTTAGCTATGGATGATGGGCCCAGACATTTTGACGCACCCTTGACATGATCGATGCCGAGTTTCTGTACCAAGCCGGGTGGGAACACGCGAGAGGCAAACGCACGACGGAAAATTTCACTGAACTCGGTGTCTAGACCACCAACACCCATGTCTTCGAATTTGAAGTTGGGTGCCAGGATAGCATTGGGAGGTGCCCTATGAGCGCAAGAGGAATAAACAGAGAGAATAAAGCGTGAGTCGTTTTTTCAACTTACTTTTTTGTACTCGCTTTTAGCCTGACTGTACTGTCGGAGGACTTTAGAATGTTGATTTCCGTCCTCTCCATGAGGATCCCTCGTGTATAATACTCGGGCGGACGTCCAGCGGCTACATTACGACCTCTCTGTTGTTCATCAGCCAGCTCGACTACGACTATATTCTTCACTGTGGCCTTGAAGTTTTGTCCGTGAAACTCAAATGCGATAATCTCTTCTGTGTTGAATATGATGTCTCTGTATAATCTGACGAAGTGTTTTGCCAGCTCTTCGGCAGAGTACTGAGTGTTAGTTTCTTTTTTTGCTTGTAAGAAGGATATTTCGAAGTCTATGGCTTGTAAGAAGGCGGGTGCGATGGGGCTTGGAGGGAAGGGTAGGGGTTCGACTATTGCGTTGTCACCAGAGACAGATAGACCGATCCATTGCCGTTGCATTGAGGATGCACCTATTGTTCCGGGCTGGAGACCCCCGGTATTATCATGCCTTGGGTCAATGTCAGATCTAATTTCGGTGGTCAGACGTACGTTACTCACTTGACCGTGAGCGCATATTGACCATTTACAAGGACATGCTGACCAGGTGGGAAGTCTTGTGGGTGGACGATCAAGCAGTTTGTTAGAGCAAGCGCATTCGTGGGCGATTGCACGACAGCGAAGCTAATAATGGCAGAATATGAGGCTGTTATAAATGAGCCGGGGAGTGCATACCTGTTGCCAGCGCGTTGGTGTGTGGGTGGCGGGCGTCTCTCAAAGGACCGCTTCTCGAACAAGGTGCCAGAGGGGTCATTGTATCCCTGTGGTTGCGGGCCATGTGGTGAATATGGCTGCAGTCGTGCCCCACCTGCTCTAGTGCCCTGCGGAGTGTTGTAGGGGTTGCCGTGGTCTTGCAAGCGTGTATACGGTACAGACGATGGCGGCGGGGTATTTGTGCCTCTGCCGAAGAGATTCATGTGGCGGGTATGCTGGAGCGAGGACCGTCTGACTGTCCTGATCGGGTGCCTTCCCTTTCTGGCAGTTGCACCAAGCTGGCCATCGTCCCCGCGCGCCCCAGACCGCCCTCATGTCTTTGCCCGATAGCTCCAATGCAGCCTTGTCGCCTGGCTCTGCAATTATAGACTCATCATGCAAGTTACTGGGCCCGACAGCGCTGGTGTGCACCTCGCCGTTCGTAGCGGAGACATGTCATATGAACTTCTCCCATAGGTCGTTCAGGCTCTCATGGGGATCCTAGTCATCATCTCTCTCATCTACAAGAGGCAGAGAGAGAGGCCCATGCGACCGTGGAAGATATGGTACGCATCCTCTCTTTCATCTCAGCGCCGTAACCAACACAGCCGAGGTTGTTTGATGTTTCAAAGCAAGTAGTGGGCCAGCTGTTCGTCCACAGTCTCAATGTCCTCATATCCGACGCTGTCTCACGCTATAAATCTGGGGATGCCTGTGTCTTTTACTTCCTAAATATTCTAATTGATACCACGCTCGGTTAGTTCCACCTGGTCCTGCCATAAAATCGCATTAATAAACATTAACATATAGGCGTCGGACTCCTTTACGTCACACTTCATGCACTCACTACTCTGCTTTCTAACAAGTTAAATTTTAAAGGATTTGAATCAGGCGTTTATGGAGATCCTCCCTCGTACTCCTACTGGATGCGGCAAGCCGCCGTATATGTATCATCATTGACAGCTATGAAATTTCTGGTGCTCTTAATTCTGATATGGTTTCCTGGCCTTTTCACGATCGGAGATTGGCTACTTAGCTGGACCCGGATCGGCTCTGGTGACACATTCCAAGTCGTCTTGTACGTCATCCCCCTACTCTTGTCCAGTTCCTAACAGGTCTCCTAGTGTCATGGGAATATTCCCCATCATTATGAACATCCTGCAGTTCTGGTTTATTGACTCTATAGTGAAAGCGGATCACAACAATGTTATGCTCGACTCGACAGCGGATTTCCAACATATTGAACGAGAGTCGTTATTCGACGTACCGTCCGATGACGAGGGCGAGGGCGGTGTCTACGCACACCGTGACATTGAAAATCTTCGGCCAGTCCCACCCTCACGATCCTTATCTATGGCTACAGGCGATTCCCTTGACAGGGCGGATACAATACAAGTATTACCGGACGAACAGAAATCAATCGACACACAATCTGTCCACGACCAGCATTCCTATCCTCCAAGCTTGTCGGGCAGCTATGCCTCGACTTCAACAACCGGGACATCACCCAAACCTGCAAAAAATTTATTGAAGCTAGCAAATCGACGACGTAATTCAACGAACCTACACGGGACTCGTACACCTTCAGATTCCCATTCCATTCACCAACCGCAGCCTCGAATACCCCAAATTACACCCGCAGCAAAAAGCTTAGAACTTGAGGTTCGCGATCCGTCCACCGACGATTGGGCAGGGTCGTGGGATGAATCGAGCGATTGGACAAATGATGGTGTAAAAAATAGAGCATTGGAGTCCTGGGATAGTACCACGTCCATTCGTGCCACGGGCTGATATTCGGCAGCCCACTGTACATTATCACCATTCTCTTGCAATGCTAATTAATAATACTAGCCAGGCGTTGTACACGTGCCTACATAACGTTAATATTTTACTAAGTGACGTATTTCTACCCGCACTTCCTCTCTCTTTCCAAAATGCAGGCTGCTTTAGAGTCTCCGTCCGCTGGACAATCTGCTCCCAGTCGTGACTTTTCCCTTGAGAACATCCTCGGCGAAAATCCCCAAGACATCCAGCATCCGGACGCAAAACTAAATGGCACCTCAGCCACCGGCTGGGATGAAGAATCTACCGAAAAACCTCTCGCGGAGGGATACTGCATAGAGTGCGAAGGTAAGCGCGTGTCATTTTACTATCGTCCGTCTAAGCGCTAGCATTTCCCAGACCAACCTGCACAGATCCTATGTGAAACATGCAAGGACGCGTATTGCGAGGTCTGCTTTGCATCCCAGCACAGGAAAGGATCACGAAAACACCATTCTACTAGACCAATAGAGCAAAAGAAAGGACAGGCCATTAATAGTGTCTCAAGCAACGATGAAGCGGTACGTATAGACTTGTGGGAATCCCATCCACATGACCTGAGACATACTGCGGAACGTGCTACAGATGGATGTAGAGACGGAGAAGGGTGACGCAAAAGATGCCGAAGAGTGTGAGGACGATTCAGACGAAGACTGGGAACGAATCACCCCCTCAGGTACAGGCGCTTTATCCGTGGGACTTCCAGGTGCCCTACCTGCGATTGGCAGCAGCGTGGGGGACTGGTTCCTAGAGCGATCAAAATACATACCAATGCGTCTTTCCTTGGGCGAGCGCAAGTATCTCCGACTTTTAGAAGCGGCGCTCACCGTATCCGAATATACCGACAAAATTGATACCATTGGCTTCGGACTCTCCAAGGCGAAACGAATTGTTCAGCAGATCCGCGAACTTTGCGCTATCATGTCCGGACTACTTCTTTCTGCCGACTATAAGCAAGGACAAGAGCTCTTCCAGCATCGTGACTTCCAGGCAAACGCCGAGTTCTATCAGACCGTGTTCGAGCTCGGACGGCGGCATAAAATCATGAATCCCGACAAAATGCGGACCACCTACGGCAAGCTAATCTATCTCTTACAGGTATAGTTGTTTCACCGTGCGTTTCAATAGTCTCATTGTCAATGATAGGACAGCCAGACCCAGGAAGTGAAGGACTTGCTAGGATTTAGCTGTGTAAAACCCATCAAAACGGTGTACTCTATGCTTGAGGAGCGCGATGCTCTCGACATTCTCCGAGATGATCTTATTACGGTTGCAACGAAGGAGATCTACTCTGAGGGTCGTACTCGTCGAGAGATACAGCGCGACATTAAGAGCAAGGAGCTTGCTATTGAAAAACTCTCTGGCAGGTACCATCGCGATGGACTTTCGCAGGAGCAAGTCCGACAGTGTTTATATTCTATCGGGGATAATCACGCGTTTCTCCGCGTAAACCGTGATCCCTGTGAGCGCATGATTCAGTATTTGAAAGAACATTTCCATCCGACGCAGGCCAGGGATTCGAAAAGCAGCCTGGCTATCCGCAGTGGAAAGAGCGGCGCGAGGCTTACACACGACCATAGCAGACAGTACGCGTATGTTCTCCAAAGTTTGACCTTGTGGAGAGAGATCCTCCATGGTAAGTTTATTTCGCTGGATATATACGCCGCACCAATTTGATGGGTCGAACTCTGTGCAGACATGTTCCGTCTATGGTCGCTAGCTGAGCAGGATCTCCTATCCGAAAATGTCCCATATCGGCTTCGCGACACGGGTCAAGGACTGAACCGAGTCCAGGCTGCTCCCAAGACATCGCGGATGATGCAAACTATTCTTCAAAAGGCGCAAAGAAGTGTGGGCACATGGATAGGATCTAGTGTCATCCACATGGGCGACCACAATGTCCCCAACGCGCTCATGTTCATTGACAAGTACACTCAAATATACCGTATCTTGCTGCCTATATGCAACACGCTCTCTCAAATACCCAAGCTTGTGACTGCCCCTGCGTTGAGGTCATACATAGAGGACGAGTTTGGATCAGCGGAAAATCTTTGCAAGGATATCCTTGGCGACTTTTTCCGTCACGGATTTGACGGATCGGGTGCTGACAATTTCTTCGATGCTGGTAGCTGTATAGATGGGAGATTGACAAGCGCGTGGAATTGGTGTAGTTCGTTAGAGAAGAAGAGATATTTCTATATTTTCTTGCTGACAGGTGTGTCTGTCCTGCTTCGGTGTAGTGCTTGCTAACTTATTCGCCCATTACAGGTTTTGTGGGGTTCGATGGAGCATGGTAATTGGCGTTTGGCTCTTTTCTACATTCCATTTTGCACGATGGGTGTTCACCCCGTCAACCACGATCATAACCCGTAAAGATTTTAAGTGTGGTGGGAAAAGCAGCTAAAATACAACAACTATGCGATCGGTGGTGCTGCGAAACCAGGTTGTATTTTTGCATTGGCCACCACTTCTAAGACGCTTGCCAGACCTGTTCTCCATGCCAATACCCGTTTCTCTAGGATCTCCCATTGCCCCCTTTCGAATACTCTGGCTGTAGACTTAACGACGTGCAGAGACTGATTCGATTGTGACATCTTGCCCCATAAGAGACCAGCTCGAACAACTACCAAAGTTGAGGACAGAATTTGATATGATAAATTGCGCTCACCATCAATGATCCAACTCTCAACTTGTGACACATCTATTTGCAAGGCCTCAGCAATTCTGGAGTAGGGAAGATCTTGTCCAATGTAATTAAAACCAAGAGTTGTAAGCGTGAGGAGGCGAATCTTGCGCTCCAGTTGCGCTTTGCCGAGGCCTAAATGGAATACCATGATGTATAAGCAGTGTCAACGCGCAGCCCTTAGATATACACACTATATTTTTCAATAACACCTGGATGACTTCCCAACCAAGCCCGGAACTCCTCGAGCCCGTTATTTACGAACAGCTGCAGAAGGGAGAATAATTCATTGTCTTTCACCGCTACAACAGCATGAAGTTTGAACAACGGGTCGAAGTCTAAGATAGTTGGGAGCCGCAATGCATCTGAGATTATGTTGACTGCAGCTGCCTCCGCATCAGGTGAAGATTCCGGTAGCAGCCTAACATATGTTAGAGAGTATTCATACGCCTTCCCCCTAGAATAGTGGGCGAAATGTGGAATTACAAGACACAGCTGAGAGAAAGCTTACGGTTGACCGCACCGGACATAAGCATCCGCAACTCTCTTTGCAAACGCCGCTTTGTCCGAGTCGGATATATCCCATTCAGATAACCATTTTTCCACGTCAGATCTCGATAGGTTCAAAATATCGGGCTCGTCGTTTGCAGAAGCGAGATCTAGAATGGTGACATAGACGGAAGGTCTCAAGGGCGACGTCCTTGGTATTGCGTTGAAAAGGTTTGATAATCTAAAGCAGCGTGGTAAGGGTGACTAGGACAATCGGCGAAGGGAATTGTCGAACATGCGATATTTTATAGATGCCTTGTCTGCGGGGGCCGATGAAATGATTTGTGTGAGTGTATCTATGCGGCTTGAGATCTCTGATGAGTCCAACGCGTACGACGTGAACAGATGGGCATAAATCATGTTAAAAAACCCCTCAATTTCTGCAGTTGCAATTAGATATGTGTAGTGGGAGATATACAGAGTCCATACCTTTTTCAGTGCCATCTCCCAGCCCTTTTATTTCAGACAAGAGTTGAGAGAACACTTGTCTCCTTCTTTCGCCATCTTCATCGAACGGTTTCTGACCTTCCTTGTTCTCAATGGCTTCTGCGAACGAGCGTACAACCGCATCGCGTTCCTCATCTGGCCGACCTCCTACAATATAGTACACAAGCTCCTGGATCTTTCATACAGGTCGTTTAGTGATTATTGGCGACCGACAGTAATACACATGTATACCTGTTCTTCAGGCGTGCCCTCCGCAAAGACGGACACAGAATCAGTAAGAACCATTTTATCTATTCCTGCGCTTCATCCAAAACTTCATAGTTTAGCGAGGACAATAGACAACATTGACAAATAAAGCGATCGAGATTCGCCAGCATATATTCACCACACAGCTAAAGATGAAACTGTTACGGTGGAGGTATCTAACATGAACGAATTACCAAGTACAGCGGTCCCTTTTCTCGTCAGTATTACCCTCCCTGTTTCTCGTGCGAACAATAATTTGCTTGGATAAGTCGACACATGTAGTCCCCAAGGGAGCCATTACATACCACATGCCAGCAGAAGCGATCACGCAGATCAATACACCCCTTTATATGCGACTCCCGAAAAATATAAAAGGAGCCAAACGTACTGGATACCCCTTATCCTTACTTTGCTCGGACGAACATGGGCCGACTTTCATTGTTCGCCTTGTTCACGCTTGTTGCGTCGGCATGTGCCGCTCCCCGCAGTACGGCGCACCTAGTCAAGGAGAGTGTGAACCTACCAAGAGGATGGGTGAAGCACAGCGCCCCTTCCCCGGATCACATTATTTCCCTTCGCATTGGCCTGCCCCAACCCAACTTCGCAAGCTTAGAGCACCATTTGTATGAAATCAGCGACCCCGACCACCTTCGTTATGGGAATTATTTTACCAAAGAGGAGGTTGAAGGGTTTGTTGCTCCTCATACGGACTCTCTTAATGCCGTAAACGAATGGCTCCGGACGTATAAATTTGGAGAAGATGACATAGTCCGCTCTCCTGCGAAAGATTGGATCACAATCAGAATACCAGTCAGTTTGGCTGAGGAAATGCTCGACACCGTAAATATATATTTCTCTCTCTCTTCTCCCCCCCTAAATTTGAATACGCACTAGAAATACAATGTCTATCAGCATGAGGCAAGCGGTGACTATCTAGTAAGAACAACTAGTTATAGTCTTCCTCAATACTTGCACGAGCATATTGAAGTCATTCAACCCACTACTATGTTTGGCCGCTTTAAAGTAGATAAATCCACCCTGGTTTGGCTGGAGGATGAAGACAAGGATACAGAGGTTCCCCAAGGACAAATTACTAACCTAAAGACGGGTGTCACCATAGATGCCGGCTGCAATACGACAATTACGATTAAATGTTTGCAGCAATTATACAATGCTGTTGGTTACACACCTTCGGCACGTGGAAATTCGATCGGTATCACTGGTTACCTTGAAGAATATGCCAACAAGCAAGATCTTCAGTTGTTCTATGCGGACCAACTACCCACTGCGCTCCACACTTCATTCAAGTTTACCTCAGTCCATGGTGCGCTACTACGTTAGATTAGGATATTTGTTGTTGATTTATGGGGTCTCTAGGTGGTTTGAATCTCCAAACATTGTCGAAGGCTGGTTCCGAAGCCAATCTTGACGTCCAATTCGCTTTTGGCCTATCTTTCCCAATTCCGGTCGGTCCGATCCATACATTTTTAGAAGAATAATGCTGATCCTCTTTAGGGCACTTTCTATTCCACTGCGGGACGACCACCGTTCCACCCTGACGAGAATACACCAACAGATACTAACGAGTTGAGAAAGCTATTGAACTCATCAATTGTGACTCTAAATGATAAATCACAGACCTTATACTGACTGGTTGGATTTTGTACTGTCGCGATCAAGTGTGCCTTTTGTTATCTCAACGAGCTACGGCGACGACGAACAGACAGGTATGAGTTATTTAACTCTGCAGGCCGCCATCCCATCAACTATGTTATCATTAGTTCCTAGGAGCTATGCACTGAGGGCCTGTGCAGGTTTCGCTCAGCTAGGTAGTGTCGCACCCTTGTCTTCAACTCATCTCTTGTAAACTAATTCGAGCAGCTGCAAGGGGCGTATCTGTCATATTCTCGTCTGGAGATGGTGGCGTCGGCGACGGCAATATGAACCCTTCGACTCAAACCTGCCATTCGAACGATGGACATAATGTGACCCGCTTCCTGCCCGCTTTCCCTGCATCGTACGTGTCTTTATACGATAACGTATTATATCCCTACTCACGTTTTGTCGTAGCTGCCCATAGTTAGTCGTTTTTTGTATACGCTATTTCCGACTTGACCAGTCGCTGGTAGTGTTACTGCTGTCGGTGGTACCCAACACTTCCCGGAAGTCGCCGTATCACGCTTTTTCTCTGGCGGAGGGTTTAGTAATTACGTGAGTGGGATGGAGTCATTGTTCTACGTTGTGTTGCCTCAAATCTCATATAATCGTAGTTTGTTCGCCCTAGGTACCAAGCGGCGGCCGTAGAAAAGTACCTGTCTGAGCTTCCTACAGGTCTTTACGACGGTCTTTACAATCAGTGAGTTATATACATTCCCGAATCATTATGTCATGCTAACTAAATTCGCGTCAGGAGCGGGCGTGTGAGTTACTGTCAGCTGAATGTGCTAACTTCACAGCTAAAAATATTTCAGGCATATCCCGATGTTGCGGCACAAGGAGATTACTTCCGCATCTTCTGGCGAGGCCAATCCATCAAGATAGGTGGCACATCTGCTTCTTCCCCGACGTTTGCTGGCATTGTTGCACTTTTAAATGATGTCCGACTTAAAGCGGGGAAACCTTCTCTCGGCTTTTTGAACCCGTTAATTTACAAGAGAGCAACCAGTGGCTTCAATGATATTACTGTTGGACATAATGGAGGTTGCGGTACCTGGGGTTTCAACGTGAGAACTTTAATTGTTTAAAATTCACCCATCTAAAGCGTGACGTTATTACAGACATCTGTTGGATGGGACCCTGGTGAGTCGTCTTCGTTGTTTTTGCAGGTCTTTGTCTATAGATTACTTCAGTTACTGGACTTGGAACGCCCAATTTCGGCAAGTTGAAGAAGTTGGTGTTGTTCTGATGGGGAGTGGTTTATCCAGAGATGTGTTTTTAGTTTACTGGGAGGGTGGTCGTTCCTTAATATTGAGAAAGCTGCCGAATTTTATCCGACTATTTATACTCGGAGTAGAAATTGCAGGGTTGGTCCTGTGCTCAGGTAACGATAGCCAAGCCCTGTTTTTTGGCATATATAGAAAAGACATTGCGTATGCTCACTTCTAATACAAACAGGTACTAACGAAAGGGAGATGTAAAAGACGAGGTGAAATTAATTTTAAAATTTGAAACTCGAGTTGGCTAACTAATTGGGGAAAGCAGAAATGGTAAAGAAACATTGTCCCCTCACATAAAGCCAAGCCTTTAGGTCTTGTGCGCTACATAAGGGACTGTCATGATTGCGTGAGCACCTTACTAATTATCATATCTATCATGTCTAGTATCAGTGTATTCCACATGGTCGCTTGCGGCTGAGTGCCGTAAACAATCCGGGCGGTCGTGGGTGTGATCTTTGAAAATAATGCAACAGTCTGCCCTGAGCACCTGTTGCGGTCTTAAAAGCCCGGGTAATAACCTGGTGCAGGCTATTCCGTTCCCATCCCACCCTGAGGTACATGAGACTCTTCTGTGTTGTTCGCAGCGCGCTCATATTCACACTTGCCGCCTCGGCGCACGCGGTTCTTCGCAGTACTAGCAGTACAACGTACTTGGTCAAGGAGAAATTTGATACTCCCAGAGGATGGTCGAAGCATAGCACTCCTTCATCTGACCATGTCATTTCCTTGCATATTGGATTGCCTCAGCCCAACTTTCCCTCGTTGGAACGCCATTTGTATGAAGTCAGCGACCCGGATCACCCGCGCTTTGGCAACCATCTTACCAAAGAGGAGGTTGAAGAACTTGTTGCTCCTCACTCGGGCTCTCTCGACGCGGTAAATGACTGGCTGGCGTCTTACGGACTTGGGGAAAATGACATTGTTCGCTCTCCTGCCAAAGACTGGATTACGATCAAAATACCCGTTAATTTGGTTGAAGAGATGCTCGACACCGTAAGTAATGGTACATTATTGGAGTCTGTTATTTTTCTTAAAATACACACGGCCAGAAATATCACGTCTACAAGTATGAGAATAGCGATGACTACCTTGTCAGGACGACAAGCTACAGTCTACCGAAACATATACACGAGCATATCGATGTGATTCAGCCTACAACTTCATTTGGCCGTTTCAGGAGACAACGTTCCACTCTCTACTTGGTAGAGGACGATGCACAGAAAATGGCAGCTTCTCACGGTCAGATCGTCGATTCCAAGACTGGCCTCACCGTGGATGCCAGTTGCAACCGCACGATTACTGTCAAGTGTTTGCAGCAGATATACAATGCTGTTGGCTATGTACCCAAGGCCACGGACAATAGCATTGGGATTACTGGGTACTTGGAACAATACGCCAATATTCAAGATCTTCAAACCTTCTACGCTGAGCAGCGACCTGATGCTCTCAACACTTCCTTCGAATTTGTGTCTGTTGAAGGTGCATTTGACCTAGTGTTACAAACAATACCTCATTACTAATTGCTGCAGGTGGTATCAACCCTCAAAACTTGTCATTGGCAGGTGCCGAGGCGAACCTTGACGTGCAATTCGCTTTCGGCCTCTCGTTCCCGACGCCAGTGAGTCCTTCTGCATTATTTCATAGCAGTGAGGAAGGTTGACGCCAGTGCATAGGGCACGTTTTGGTCTACTGCTGGTCGACCACCGTATATTCCGGATACAATCACTCCAAACAACACGAACGAGTCAAGTCCTATGCTTCGTCACGACGTCACAGGTCGCTAACTAATTCTATTAGACCTTATCTTGATTGGTTGCACTACGTGCTAGAGCAAGAGAGTGTTCCTCTGGCTATTTCTACTAGCTATGACGACGACGAGCAAACCGGTACGTATATATTTGTTTCATGAACCCGTGCTATGTGGCCTCATCGGTTTGTTCTGGATAGTTCCCCGCAGTTTCGCGATAAGGGCCTGTGCTCAGTTCGCACAACTAGGTAAGGCGACATTACCCAGACTTGCGTTCCTTTCTGAATCCCGTTAGGCGCCCGCGGTGTTTCTTTGATGTTCTCTTCCGGTGATAGTGGTGTTGGTGATGGCAACATGAACCCCGCAACTCAACATTGCTTCACAAACGACGGTCGCAACTCAACTAAGTTTATACCCCTATTCCCTTCGAGGTGTGTATTGAAAGTGATCACATCGATTTATTACTAACGTGCATAACAGTTGCCCATTGTCAGTTACCTGTCTACTCATCTCATTCAACTCCAACTGAGTGCATATAGCGTTACTTCAGTAGGCGGTACCCAGCATATCCCCGAAGTTGCAGTGTCGCGCTTCTTCTCCGGTGGCGGCTTCAGCAACTACGTAAGTGTGCATGCATACACTACACGTTATTCTTTTGCTTATCAATACCATTCCAGTTTGCACGCCCTTACTACCAGGATGAACATGTGACTGCTTACTTGAACAAGTTGCCCAAAGGTCTCTATGAAGGACTTTATAACCCGTAAGTCCTCATTTTTTGAGTAGTAATTGGGATTTAATCTTTGATTAGGAACGGGCGCGTAAGTCAACACTACTGGGCCCCATCTGTCACTGACTAACTAACTTCAAGGGGATTCCTGATGTTGCAGCCCAAGGTGATTTCTTCCGAATCTGGTTGAGTGGTGCTGCTGTGAGGATCGGAGGCACGTCCGCTTCTTCCCCTACATTCACCGCTATCGTCGCCCTATTGAATGACGCAAGACTTCAGGCGGGAAAACCCCCCCTGGGCTTCTTGAACCCGATGCTTTACACTAAGCTATACAGTGGCCTCAACGATATCACTGTTGGGCACAACGGTGGTTGTGGCACACCGGGTTTCAACGTGAGTTGTCTGGTTTAACAATGAATCGCTTGTCTGACAGTAAGCTTTACTTCAGGCGACTGTTGGATGGGATCCCGGTGAGTCTACTACGTATCTTCATTAATCCGTACCTCATAACTTTTCCAGTCACTGGACTTGGAACGCCCAACTTCTATAAGTTGAAGGAACTGCTGGGTGTTTGACAACACAACGTCGTTAATATCCAAGAAGACTCACAATGGTACAAGAAGTGTTTACGTAACACAAAGATAACCCTTATTTCTGTTAATATCATTTTCGCATTCTCTTCTTGAAGCGTTCCATAACCTGTTGTCACTCGTTGTACTGCGTCCTTTCTGTTGAACAGAAAATTCAAGCATACCAATTCATCTGTGGCCATCTGTGGCTTGTCGTAGTGAGACTTCTTTGGCATATCGTCATGCGGCAGCAGTCCCATAGCCTCCAACTTCGCATCTCGTAGAATATCTGCGTCGGATTTGGCTTTCAAGTTCGGTCGGTAGACTGAAGGATAATAGTTACTATCATCCAAGCGAGGCGGAACTAGAACCACCCACAACGTGTAGCCACCAAATGCTCTTCACCATTATTGACCGGTTTCTTGCGTTCCTGCCGCTCTTCGGCCACCACTCGTTTCGCCTTTTCCGTCTCTTCTATATTCTTCAGACGTGCACTAGATAAGGCAAAGATTAGTTAACCATTTAGAAAATCGTCAGAGTCCTCGTACTCCATGCCAAGGTCTACTTCGGGTATCGCGGTTAGCATGCTCATGCTAGTTGTTACGCTGCCTTCTTGCAGAGGCTTGGAATGCTTGGAATGCTCCAACTTCCACTTTTCCGACAGCATGTACAGTGACTCTTGTGGATCCTCTGGCCCCCTCTCGGCACTCTCGTCTTCGCGAGGCCTACTTCGTATCTTGAGATTCTCCTCAATATATGCCATCCTATAAGAACACCGTGTGGTCTAATTCAAACCTTGTTGTGGCAGGGCAGCGAGGGAGTTAACGCACATATGCTTATCTACATCCAAGGCGTTTGTCTGCTGGGTGAAATTGTTGGCCCGTATTGCTCTCCTTGTCTTTGCAGTTAAGTCTTCCATCTCGCTATGGCCGAACGTAGGTTGTTAGATATTGGCGCATGGATATATGTGTGGCACTGTACATACTCGTCATCTTCATCCCTCCCTCCTCCTTTTCGCAGTTCTTCCACTTCCTCTCTAGCACGCTTCTTCTTTTTAGCATCCCCCTTATGAAGCTTGGTCACGTCAATGCCCTCCCTCCCTCTCCTAAGCTTCCGCAGTTCGATAAGGTCCGTCAGTCTGCACAGCATGCAACTTGTCAGATAGCATTAGTTTCGTGCTGAAAATCAACATACGGAAGCTTTGCCTCTTCCTCGTTCTCAGGAATAACGTTGGCCTCGTTTATTTCAGGCGAAAGCTCACGCTCGCGAATGCGGGGCTGAGGACGAGTCCGTTTCTTGATCATATGGGTTGCGTGTGGCTGTACTACACAGAGCTTTGTTATACAACGGGTAGCCAAACCCAAGGAAAAAAAAAGTATGTAAGGACTATTGGGCATAAAACGAGCTGCATGCAAGTGCGTACACCAGGTTGGGCACGCAAAATTGTACGAGAGGTATATGCTAGGTTCTACTCATACACTCCCCAATATCGTTATTTTATCAAGTCATTATCCAAGATTTTGAGCGAATCCTTAAAATGGAAAGGCTTCATGAAGATTCATTCTCGGTCGGACCAGGTGTGGGGTATGCAGTGGGTTCCGCGCTTCGGGGCCTGCTCTCGCCATGTTCACTCGTAGGTGATCCAGGTATTGGATGGTCTGAACGCATTTCATAATAGGGGACCATGGATTCCGGCGCCCTAATTGTGCCGCGGCGCAGCCTTGGTAAATGACGGGCCCTTTCATCACTCATTTCTGCGCTACTACGCGTATGCTCGGGATGATCAGGGGATGCGCTCCTTGCTGGAGATGTCAATGGATACCATGCAGCGCCTGGCACACTCGGCTCAAAGATGTGCGTGAAACCTTCGTCCGCAATTTCGCCACTTTGCGTCTCCCCATCTTGTGAGCCGGTACCACCAGATTCGTGTAGGCGGTTTCGTCCAAATGGGAAAAACCGTCGCGTGACAGGTCGTGGCCCTCGTGTAACATCTCCCCCCCGAGGGTCCGCAGGCCCTTCACCTCCCTCAGGCCTCCCTTCCCTAATGCTCGATCGTCGTCGTGAAGTAAAGTCGTTAAAGTCTACCGTCCTTGAGCGTGATGAAAGGCGTATGGATGGTTGTCGTCTAAGACCCGTGCTGGAGGACGAATTTGACATCGTCCATGACCCGTGACGTCCAACGGTCGACGGTGGGTGCATTGTCGCAGAGTTTTCTTCCGCAGGCGGTGACGGACTGTTTGAGAACACCCTCCTTGTTGGCCAGAAACCATAAGCCTCATACAGATCTTGATTCAAGCGTGCACCATCTGCATACGAATCCAAAGTAGGATCTATTTCATCTTCTTCATCTTCCATATCCATTCCGTTCGGTGGCACCGACAGATAGTCTGAAAGATTAACCGCCCTTCTCCCTGAAAAATTTCGGCTTGAGCGTTCTCTGTATATTCGGAGCGGCGTAGCCAGAAGCCGTAGACTTTTAGCTGTGCGGTCAGCAATCAGCCTACGATCGGTCGCGGTGGGTCTTGTCCGACGCTCCGCCAATTCCTGTAACGGTCGGTGGTCCGTTCTCATTGATCAGAAGTAGCTAACTCACTCTGACGAGTATGTCGACAAAGGTCGTCGTAAACGAGTCACCTGTGTCCAAGTCTTTTACGAAGTTCTCATACGTAATACTAGGCTCTGACTTGTCCAGCGCAGCACGCTGGATGGCGCCTGCTCTGAAAATACGGTGTTATTCCCTTCGATTGCACTGGTGGCTGAAGTACATCATACACTAGAGTTGTGATTTTTGCATGCAAAACATTATCCACGTAATTCGGAGTCCTGTGGAATCGGGTGAGCGGGTTAACCCCATTCTGCCCAGCAGCTGATGAACACACCATTGCCCCATTTTGTGCGCACTACTATCCGGCGTGAAAATAAATACTGCGAGGCCGGTATAAGACAAGAGGAAGGAGGCTAAGCGTAGAGGCAGTGAGGGTCAGAAACAAGGTAGCGTCTGGTCGCTGGTCAAAACAGACGTCAACAAAGGTGTGGCTATCTATGATGTCCCTCCCCCGCCGTCTTCATTATGGTCACCAATCTGACTAGCTCCATTTGCCTTGGCCGCCGCTGCCCGTGTTCCTGCGCTTGCCGACCGGTCTTTGTTTGTGAGAAGACTCTGGAAGAAGTTCTGCAGCACTTCATGCTGAGTTTGGCCTGTTGGACTAGGAGATGAGATTGGTGACGGCGATGCTGGTGGTCTTGGGATGGGTGCACCCATACCGGCCGGTCGAGACGAGGGAGTCGACGTCCGTGGGCCTAGCCGGCGTGCTTCGCCAGTGACTGTACTAGAAACAGCCGGTGCGCCTATTCCAGTCTCCATGTCGGATAGTGCACGGTCAACACTTGGCAAGTTGAAACTGCTGCTCTGAAGAGGTCCAACGACACCTGCCAAATCTGCTGGATTCCCAAATGGCGGGCGACCGTCCGGTTTCTTCGCATTATCGTCGTAATGCTTGGCAAGGAAAGCCTGCTCTGGCATGGGATTGTTGAAAGGTGGTAGAGGATGAGGCTGTTCGCAGATGAGTCATTGTCGGAATACAAGCTACCTTGTGCCATACTCACCTTTGGGCCCTGATCAGGAACCAATACTGAATACATCTTTTTCGCTCCTGGCTCGTCACCAGCCTGACCGCCTTCTAAATCACGTTCCCATGCTTCACCCCACATCTTGGCATCAAAACCGTCCCTCAGGACGGAGATCTTTCCCCAACTATCCCATCCGGTAGGTACGACGATATGATCACGGTCAAGTGTGTTGGGCTTGTTGTTAAATGGGAAGATATTGCGAATGGGAGCCTGAGCGTCGGCGGCGGCCATCCCAGGCGATGGGGCTGGAGGCATAAATAGTAAATGCAGTGCATACTGTCTTAATACCTGTAATGTTGCAGGCAGAGGCGTTGTATAGAACAAAGCAGCACCGTCTGTCATTCTTAATCAAAAGCCCCAGCGGTAACCGCAATAATACTCACACTTCAAACACACACTTCTCAGAACTTGCATGATACCGTCTGTCCGCTCTTCCCATGCGCCTCCCTTTCCTTTGACCATTCCACCCATACCCGATGCACCAGCAGCAATATCATGACCTTCATCTATCAAATCGGCTTTAGTGCATACAACTATTATCGGCACTCCGGCTGAATTATGAGTAAGGATCCCTGACCCAAGAGGTAGCAATGTGTTTGAAAGAGCAGTATTCGTCACCGGTAGTGGATCTACAGAGGGCTCTGTGTAATGCTGCCAATATGACTGTACTGAGTATCCCGTCGCATGAACATATCATAGACGAGTCCATCGATAATTACTCACATCTCTCGCGATTCTCCTCGCGTACAATTTCTGATTCTCGTGCCCCATCCCCCTTCGCCCACTTTTCTACCCACTGCAGCCACGTCTGGAGTTCCTCCACGAACGACCACGGACGCGTCCAATCTAAAACAATCATAACCAGGGTATGTGGGAGCGAGGAACGCGGCGGAAGGAAGTGGGGCAATAGAGAACTGTATGCAGGACCGGACGATGGAACGGTATACACAGATAGTCGCGCCAGGGTATCTAGAGAAGCACTCAGAGTGAATATATTTATAATCAAATATCCCCACCTTCGTCGCCGTCATCCCTCACGTCGGCAAAGTCATATCCGACCGCGAAATCGCATTTCTCATCATCACTAATCTGATCAGCCACAGGCTTGTGCAGGAGAGCGGCAGCAAGAGTTGATTTGCCTGACTTGGGCTGGCCAAGAATGAGGACCTGCTTCGAGGGGATGGAGCGAGTGGACGAGACGGAGTCGAGGATGGAGGACCAGAGGTCTTGCGGCAGCTGGTCAGGCGAGGATGGACGAGAGTCGTTCATGACGCTTGGGACTGCGGGACTCGAATTAGTTTGGCGGAGTGCAAATTTATAACAGGTCAGACGAGCCGAGGTTCCAGCGGAGCCTAAACCTGGATCGCAGTTCGCCATAGACATATGGCTCAGCCCCAGCACTTCCTCCTCGAGTCGCCCAACTCACGCGAAATCCACATTGGCGACTGGCATATCATCGCATCCACAAATCCCATCTCTAGCGCTCTAGAATGCGATGCATTGCAGACTCATCTCGGCATTCCACTACCAGAGATGACATTTGGCAGCAACTACCTCACACTACATCACCGTCCAACGTCGTGGAAGTATACGTTTGATGCCAGAGGCGCACTTAGTGCTGTCAAAAAGGGACAATTAGGCATCGGAGATGGCGGCGTGAGAGTAGGCTATGCAGATAAATGGCTCCAGAGTCGGTGAGATCATCAGCCGTCTGCCTTCCATGTCGCGGATTGATTTGACTGAGGAACAAGATATATCCAGGACGAATCCATCTTCTTCACTTCCCATGCCAAAGACCATCGTCACAAAACCGTACGATTGGACGTATACTAGTATATATCCCGGTCACGGAATAGAAGGCTACGGCCAAGCGATTGCATGGCGCGTCGCTGATCCGGAAAACGCGTCGCATGTCATCCCAATAACCGAACTTACCCGTCAAGATCCCATCCTCTTCTATGCTGAGATCCCATTATACGAGGATGAACTTCATGACAATGGCTCATCCGCCTTACTCGTTCGAATTGTACGATAAACTCAATTTGCGCGTATGATTCGTTCTAACCTGACTCCTTCAGCGAGTAATGCCAACATGCATATTTATTTTATCACGGTTCACCCTACGAGTCGATCATGTTCTCTTCCGTACCTTCGACACCCGCATCTATCACTCGTTCCAGTCACGTCCACCGCTGATAGTAAAAGAAACGCGCGGTTGGGAAGCACCTTATGAGCCTGTGCACAATGTATGCTCTCCTTGGCCACGATTAGGAGCCTGCCTCACTGATTTTATTTAGTTGCTACCAAAACGCGACGATCTGACGCCCCTGACCGACCCAACTTGGATAGCCCAAGTCCTCAGTGAAATGCCGCCCCGAGATGACAATACAGGTTGGAGAGGCCTTGGCACCAACGTTGAGGTAGCAGAACTGAGAGCCGACGAATAACAATACACTTGTATCATTATAGCACGCCAAACAGTGTAGAATACATGTGACAGTAATGCGAGACGACCGAGCAGAAAAAGAAAGGACGAGTGTGTACAGAGTTCCTCTACATCAACTTCGCCTCCCGTTTCGCATGCTGGACTTGGGCAATACGTTGGCTCCGGAGGGTCATATGTGTACCTGGCGCTGTCTTTTTACTAGTAGTTGCTGGAGCAGGTGTGACGGAAGACTGAGACAGAGATATCCGCGTTTCATCTGATGCAAATCCAGGGATTCTAATGTTGTGGTTACGCTCTGCGGTGAAAAGGTAAATATGTTAACCTGTCTGTCACCCTGGTACTAACCTAAATGAAGTTGTAGATCTCGGACTTCGAGCGTGTCACTACCCCGATGTCTCGCTAACCGACAGGCAAAGTTCGTGACGGAATCAATGAACTCATCGGCGATGGACAACAAAAGCTAGCATAACCCCATGTCCAACAGAGTATAAAATCAAAAGAAAACGACGTACATCTTCCACGTCAGGTTCAATCTTTACATTAGGGTCCACACTGGCCACCAGGTCCTGGATCGTTCTTCGCATGCTCTGGTGTCCAGGTGTATTCTTGCTGCGCGACCGATTGTCATCAGAGTTCAACGTACTTCCATCATCCGAACGTGCAATCTGTGCAGGTGTCCCTGACATTCGTCCACTTGGAATACCACCTGTCAGAGTAGGCCTTGGCTGTGCCCATTGAACAGGGCCAGGATTCGTTGTAGACAGCGTTTGGCTTATTGGTGGCCAGTACTCAGCCGCCTTCGCGGTGGTCAGCATGGCATCTGCCGGTGTCGTTTCAGGACCTGACTTGTACTGCCCTGCTGGTGTGCCAGTCGCGCTTGTTGAAGGCTGCACGGTTAACATAGTCAAAGAGTGTACGAACTCGAAAGGTAGAAACTTACCTTGGCGCCCGCGCCAGCACTCGTAGAAGCAGTACCGGACTGCGAAGGAAGTTTGTGTCGATCTGCATATTGCTTGACCTGTACATGTTACAAACGCGCCGCCAAAGGAGTCACGAGTTCGGTCCTTGTCTCGAACAAAAGCCCTTACCTGATAGATCTGTTGTTGCGTTAGCTTTCCTTGCTTTATCAGGGTGGCCATGTTGTTCAGGAGGACATGCGCAAGCTTGTCATTAGGCACGGTCTCTCCTGTGTGGGTCTTCAGCAAGTTGCTGAGCACTGCAATCACATCGGTCGCAGGTGCTGGTTCTGTCGTCGCGGGAGCGGTGCTTGTTGTCGGCGTCGCCGATGTCGATGCGGGCGTGGTACTCTCGGCCATTGCTTTATGGTGGGGTTACTTTGCGTTGTGGCAGCAGACTGGTGTTTGTCGAACGCCCCAAAAGTAAACAAAGCGCCTGCCAGAATAAGGCAATACTACTCCTCGTGATATAACTGAAATTTCTTGCTGCCATGGATGTTTCGGATATCCTGGCCTCGCATGCCGCAAAATAGTGGGTTTTATATCTTGCAAGTTGCATTTGCTGAGCTATACTACAGCCAGGCAACAAACGTTGAAAAAGATGTACCCCTTGATGTCGACCCAGGCTGCCTTGCAGTAACAGACTTGAATCCCATAGACGAAGAAAGTTACAAGTGAGTAACACAATTACGCCATGCCTCTTGACGTTTATTTCTCGAAAGTGCCAATCTCGAGGAACATCTTCAATCACTAGCTCGCGATGGCACACAGGCCCTCATCAATTCCCTCTTTTCCTTTCCAACCACGACATCCCCCGACGGTCCGTTAGCCCAGTTACCCCCACCATTATATCAACTTCCACGCGCGAAACCTCTGCCAAAACAGAAACCACCAACGAAATGGGAGCTTTTCGCCAAAGCCAAGGGTATCCAAAAGAAAAAGGAGGAAAGACGGGTGTGGGATGAAGCGAAACAAGAGTGGGTCAACAGATGGGGCAAGGATGCCAAAAACAAAGAAAAGGAGGACCAATGGCTTACGGAGGTCCCTCGCAACGCCAGTTTGTCTCCTCGTTGGTCCAGCGTCGCTCTCATGTTGATCTACCATCACACAGATGTCGACCACGACCCAAGAAAAGTGGCTCGCGACGAACGGAAAGCCAGGATTGCCAAAAATGAGAAACAGAGACAGCAAAACCTCACCAAAGCCGCAGTGCAAACTAATCCGCGCGATGCACGGAAACGCGAAATCGAGCGAGACCTTGCCCAGACGCGTATCAGTACTGCTAGCATGGGCCGATTCGATAGACAGCTTGAGGGTGAAAAGAAGCCTCGCGGTGTCAAACGGAAGGTACATCATGCCTTCTGCATTCCTGGTTTCATAATCGAAGGTGACGTGGTTTCTATCCAGTTTAATCCTACCGAGGAATCTGCGGATGCAGAAAAGAAAACCTCTTTGGCTTTGCTGTCCAGGATGGAAAGCGACACCAGAAAGATGCAAAAAGAGCCGCAGCAAGGGAACGGTGTTGTCAACATCCGCAAAGCCGTTAGACACGCCAGTAAAGGGCAAGGTCCTCTGGCTCTCGCAAAGAGATCGGATGGAAAAGATAGCAAAAAGCGTAAAGCAAAACGGTAAAACCATCTCTTTTGTATCCTCAATTATCTCTGTTGGTTTATAAATACATGGTAACCAAGTTGAGATCTGTGCTATAAAGTATTGACAGTACATCGGTCCATCCGCCCATGCCCAATTACTTGCTGGAGTCGACCGGTAGCCTCTCTAATTTAGCCTTGCCCTCATCTATCCATTCCTGCTTAACCAGCTTCTCCTTCTCCCCGTAATACAACCTATACACCAGTTTGATCGTGCCTTCACTGACACCCGCCACTGCACTTATATCTCGCACAGACTTTTGCTTTCCTAGCAAGTGGCAGGTAAAGTAAATAGCGCCACCAGCAATAGATACAGGACTCCTTCCATCAGCAATGCCATGCTCGCGAGCAGCAACAATGATGTCGGAACATATGGATTGCACACTGGCTGGCAAATCCAAATGATTACAGTACCGAACGAGTAGATTCTCAGGACCACTTGTGGTCGATGACGAATTGTTAGCCGCCGAGGCGCCGGGTGTTAAATTAAAAGCCTGTTCCAGTGCCTTGTAGCACTGCCCAAGTACTTTCTTAGACACATTTGTCAGATTGCATATCTCACGAAACGTTCTTGGAACATGAGCCTGACGACACGCAATAAATATGCAAGCTGCAATGACGGCGTCCAACGGTTTTCCTCGCAGAAGCTTTTCTTCGTCCGAACGTTTGTACAGCTGTTTTGCAATGTCGCTTATCGTTTTTGGCAGCGAAAATTGGTCACACCAGCTCGAAATGTCCCGAAAGGCAGTAAGCAAGTTCCGCTCAGACCGAGAACTTTGCGAACGAGATGCTGCCCGCTGTAGTTCTTTTGCAATCCCAGAGCCACCGTCACGGAAGCTGATAACCGTGTCCAGTTGCTCTATACCTTCCATCAAAGGATCCATCGCTGCACCGACACGCGAAGGATCGTCGCCTTCATCATTAGCGAACGTCTGACTCATTGTCAGCAACAACCAGGAAGAGAAGTGGCATGGCCTACTCTCCATTCGCTCCGCGTATCAACGATACGGTCTCCCAGAACCAAGCCACAGTTCCCACACACGAGATCCCCACTACCAAACTCCTCGACAATGTTAGGGTTCGGGTCCCTACATTCTGGGCAAATGAGTCGAATGGCGAGGTCGGGCCCGTAAGTCGGCTGAGCATTCTTTACAGGAGGTGCGGCGAGAGGAAAAGGCTGAGAATAAGCCATTTGTTATAAAGTAGGGTAGTGAGGGGGCCTCTGTGAGTTTGTCAACGAGTGGAAACAGACCGAACTGCTGTTCAGGCCAAGCTAAAATTTCTGCAAGATTGGCTATCCATGCTAAATTAGCCATTCACATGAGCGCACCTATACGCAGACCCCAGTTTCTCAGCACACAGGCAGCTGTGGTGGATACTGGATTGAAAGCCACCGACAACGACAATGAGTGTTGGCGGTTGCGGAGAGAAGTGTGACCTGCCAATTCGGTCCATTGTCACGAGCATCAGTCATCCGTGGCTGTGTCATTATGAATCTATTTTTACATCGCCCATATCTAGTCTGGATAGCCTCCTGCACTGTATTCGCCATCGCTATTGTCATCGTAATATCCATTCCCAGTGTACGACGCGCCGTCGCTGTATTCATGGTCAGATCCGTAGCTGGGGTCTGATTCATAGTCCTCGAAGTATGGATCGTGAATGGCATTCATGTCTGGTTCAAATGGATGCCTATAAGCGGCGTCGTCTTCATAAATGTCATTCAGAGAATCGCTGTCATAATCTGGGGAGTCGTAATCCTCGTCCCCATAAAGCCAGTCGGCTCGTGCTGGAGAATAATGTGGTCTTCGTGTTACTGAATTATACCTTCCGTACGCAGGAGTGCGCCGTGAACCGGGATGACTGTAGCTAGCGAGTGTACAATGCCTGGAAGGATAACGATGCTCGACACAGATTCTGCACATACAAAGAACACCGGTATCTGCTCCAGCATATACTGGTCGGCCAGTGGACCTGTCAGGAAGTGGGACCTCCCGAGAAAAAACATAACGTTCTCGCGAGAAGTAGTGGGGTAACAACTGAGTAATTGGATTGATGTTGGGAACTTGCCGATGGTTATATCGACCGTACCTGGAAGAAGATGGCCTGTAAGCCGATGAATCTTCTACCGGAGCAGTAGGTAGTGGGTTCTGGTAGGGTCGAACGTCCCTGGACGTCAAAGAATTACGGCGATTGACCGGAACAAGATCAAGCGAATGCTGTATGCCGGTGTTGGGGTTAGACTCTATGGGTTGGGCCCGACGTCGCAGGGCAGCTGCATCTCCAAGTCCACCAGCATTTCGGGCCGTGTGTCTTTGTGGACTTGCGGGCACAGCACTAGTGTGGCTCGCGGACCGTCCGAGTCGTCCATCGCGGATGTGGCTCAGGCCAAGACCACTGAAGGTAGATGTCAAAGACAGTTCTTCCTGTCCATAATCATGCTGTGATCTGTTGTAGTCATGACGTGGGTACGTTCCGTAGTGATCCCCGCGCCTGGACAGTCTAGAAGAGTCAATGATAAGGACAAAAATAAGTAGCCTAGTGCACCTATGCTCGCCGGTTCGACTGTACTGCCTTGACATGGAAAATAGTATAACCCCCTGCTGCGGTGGCCTTAGGGTGGCATTTGAGCCTCGCGGAGTCTAACCTTACACTTTCCATGAGGCAATTTTTGCATAGTGGAATTGTGTTAAGCCCGAAGTAACCAAGGTGAGTAAAAGGAAATGCATAATACCTACTACGCGGGAAAAGACCAATAAAATGTATTTAATGCTATTGTATCAATATGCAAATAAACCGACAATGACACACAGAGAAGTAAGATGTCGACCCAAACAGTATCAGTAAGTAAAAATGACAAAAATAACAAAGTGCACGAGGAGAGGAAGGCATGGTAATTGCAAAGCAAGATGAGCATGGTACGTGGAGTGTCTGAGGCTCAACCAGAGTACGGCGTGCAAAAGAGAAACGAAAACACCCGAAACCGCAAGAAAACGATAGAACTAATAGTAAACCGAACCCTGCGCACCGCGAGGGTCAGACGAATACATGTCATATTGTCCAACCTGTGACATGTCCATGTATGGGTAGTAACCGTACGACTCTGGATAGTAGTACTGCTGGTATGGCGGATAGGGCATCATGTGGGAGTCAGCAGGTTGTTGATTGCCGAGGTCCCCATTGGCAGTCTGTCCAGCCCTCGAATCAGAGCCATTATACGCAGGAGAGGTACCCGTCTCCGAAGTCCTTGTCAGTGATGGGTAGTACGTCTGATTCGACGGTTCAAAGGGTTGCCGAGGACTAGAGACAGTAGGTGTCTTTGTAGTGGAACCTGCCTGGCGAAGTTGGCCTTTGCGTGAGCCCTTACCGTCGAATTCATCTGTTGGGGCACGAATTTCAATTCGTGTTTGACGAGGAAGGGAGAATAAGGGTGTCCCTATCGATGCATCGACAAAGCCGTTCACAGGTGGGGTATGCGAGGACCCTTGAGACATGAAATCGGGGGATATGGAAGAGTGATGCATATGCGAAGGAACGAATGGAGCAGGGCCTGGTGTCATATGAGAAGGCACCATGGGACGCGGTGTGTACATAGGTGGTGCAAGATAGATGGGGCGACCAGAAGCAACCTCGTAAGGCATTCCATGCGCATTCAAGGCAATGCCTGGCGGCAGAGCAGGACCATAAGAATAGGTTGCGCCATAGGTAGCAGGCGATGGATGGGCAATGGGAGGAGGCGTGAAAACCGTTTGAAGAGGAGGAAGCGTCGGTCGCTGATCACCTGAGTCAGAAGCCTGTTTGACCACAGATTGCTCCGGTGTTGGCTTCTTCATTACAGCTTCTTCAGTCTTCATCGCCCTCACCTGATCAGCATCCTGAGAGCTAGTTGTAAGCTTCTCAGCTTGCAACTGCAGTGCATCCTTCTGCTCCTGATTAGGAGAGGCTTCGTTAACCACAGCCACTGCAGTGTTACTTGGACCGCCCGCCGACTCTGGTATAGGAATAGGAATAGGTGTAACAAGGTTGGGCCGCACCGTAAAGATCTCTTCGAGTGAAGCCTCTTCAACCGTTGTTAAAGACTCCATTGTTAATTCCATCGACGTCCTCTTCGGAATGCGAATAGTGTATACATTGACATCCAGCGCTTTCGCATCTGACCTCGGCCACCGCCATTCAGTATCTTTCTGCGCTCCTGGCGCCGTCTGGATAACGCGAATCTCAGTACCTGGAAGTCTGACTCTATATGAGGGGCCTTGGCCCTTGCGTGGCTTCGTAGAGGAGTCGAAGAAAAGAAATGCTTCGTGTTGCTTTGTCCACATCAATTCGGGTTTCATTGCATACCAGACCCGACCTTGAGAAGGCGTTGTATTGGAACGAGCTGGGGATGGGCCAGGACCGCCACGCGTTAGACCTCCCCTACCACCACCACCTGCCGCAAGCCCACCTCTACCACCACGCACACCGCGTGTTTGATTTGCCTGCTGCTGTTGCTGCAAGGCGGTACGCCGTTGTTCCTCTTTCCGCTTCATCTCTTCATAACCATCGTGAGTCCACTGGCGCTCAATTGGTGGTAAATCTACAGCAGGGCCACTGGCATCGGTACTGTGAGGCAGTGAGGCTTGGCTGTGCCCACCACGCCCACGGACACCAAAACCTCGTCCGCGACCTCTGCTCTGCCACCTGCCTCTCCACCATCCACTTAAGCTTCTCAGATCCTTATCCAGCAAGCGCTCGTCATGCCTCCAGAAATCCCCAAGAGTTGGAACGAATGATGGATCACTCTCAAGACGCTGCTGATATGCTTGGCGGGCCGATTGACCTGGAAGCCTTTTCGATGATGAGGAGTGAGAACGCCGTGACGTCGACCGATGGTGATCAGGATCGCCTTTCCCATCCTCCTTTGTTTCAGACAGGGATGAACGATCTCTAGATCCGTCCAGTGACTTCTTGGATTTGCGCGAGTGTTGTCGAGACACATGGTCATTGGATAGTGTATCGCCGTTGAAATCTGTGAAATCAATGACAGGGAGCGCCGCTGGTCCATGTACATCTTCCTCTGTGACCATGTCCTCCCATGTGGCGGGCTGCGTAAAGAAGGGCCGAGCGTTGTCATCGATGGCAGCAGGCATTTCCTTGCTGTGAGATTGGGGGCTATCGCTCGTGGATGGAGTCAGAGGTCTGGAACGGCCGTCAACAGCTGCTCCTTCTGACACAGGCTCTGTGTCAGAGTCAGAGTCAGAGTTGGTGGAAGACAGGTCATCCGTCTCTGAGTCTGTGCCGACCTCCCTCACTATCTCATCCTCACTTTCTATCTCGTCTTTGGCCCGTCCTCGTCGCCGAACAACCCTGTGCTTTCTGTGAGAGTGTGCCTGACTGCGAGACCTATGAGCAAGGGGGTTTTCGGCAGTGCGGCGGGGCAGGGATGGGGTAGCTGGTGCAGACATATCGTTTACTGTAGAGGGTGCCGATGATTAGTGATCAAAAACGTTGCAAGGTCAGGTTCGGCAACCTTACTTGAATTTCGTGAAAGAGTTACTTTGTGCCTAGGGAATAAGAAAAGGCGAACCTTTATGCTGAGGGGGCAGAGGATGGTAAGGCAAGGCAGAGTAAGAAAGGGTCTCTCTATCCTGGCTGCGACTCTGGTTGGGCGCGGCACCGAACTGATTTTTTCAATCTCCGACCTGTAACACAGCATTTCCTTTTCCATCACCCACTAATCGTATACTGACTCACTCCTGGTAACCCGTTACTCAATTTGAGAGTCCCCACTAGATATAGTTGGCTGTTACTAACCTCCCCATGTTTTAACGAGCCTGTCCCTATATGGTGACATATAAGCTATCTGTCATTGTTTGACTATATTTGTATCGAAGGGTGATGGCTCACCCATTCTGTGCTAAAAATAACACCCATCCAGATGTCAAGTACGCCCGCTCCGCCAAAAGACGAGATAGAGGAAATCCCTCCCCCAGAACGACCACCGTCTCCTCCACCACACATGGCATTTGCAGCAAGAGGCGTCCATGTAGGAGACCAGTTCCTCCGACGCACCCTCGATTGAACTCACCGAGTATCCTCGGCCAATTTGGGATTATATCTGCAGCCACCGACCTTCTCTGCCTTCAAACCACGCGATTATAGACTGCCAAGCCAACAAGCCATGAATCATGTAGCTTGGAGCTGTGACGGGAAGAAGCTTGCAGCTGCTGGTATTGATAAAATTACCAGAGTATGGTCACCCGAAAAGAGCGTAAGTACCCGGACGACCAACCAGCGTCGAACTAAAGGGTGCACCGTAGATGGAATTTCGATCTGCAACGTCCTTTTCAGGTGGACACTCCGACGATGTTGATTATGTGTCTTGGAATCCCACCCATCCAGAGCTCTTCTGTACGTCAAGTCAAAAAGATAGACGGATAGTTTTCTGGGACGCAAGACGTGTGTAACATTCGTTTTGCTCGCACACTAGCATTCTCAGGCGATGCTATACCCAGAATCTCGCTATGTCCAACAATCCTCACTAAAGGTGTCGCCGGTCCAAACATGCTACTCTCCGGATGGCAGATCCTTGTTGTATACTTCTGCCGGTAACCAACTCTTTTATTTGACATTAGGAAAGGATGGAGAAGACTCGAAAGAACTCTGGCGCCTATCAGAGAGAGACCCTGTTTGTGTCATAGATACGGAATACGCTGAAGATTGACTTAAGAGTCTATACAGGTAGCTGGGTCAACAGCCGTCTTTAACCATGCTGGGGATGGTATTTTGCTAACTCACAACTCCGAACATACTATTCGGGTCATGGACTTCCCTAGCCTTACAGTTCGCGAGAGTCCAGCAGCCCATGTTGGGGGGTGCGTTGCCCTTGCGTTAGATCCGCGAGGGAGGTATGGGATCGTTTTTCTATGCAAAGAATTGTGCCCATCGCTGAGGTGACATGTAGATATCTCGCCTCGGGCGGCCATGACTCCATTGTGAACTTGTTCGATCTGTCAGATTGGATTTGCACAAGAACAATTACTTCGTGCGAGTAAGTCTTCCGCTATTTCCGCCCCTGCGTAAAAGTGACGTGTTTCTCATTAGACACAGTATTAACGCTCTCAGCTTCTCTCCCGATGGAGAATATCTGGCCGTTGCTAGTGCAGGAATGTATATTGATATAGTAAGTAACCAGGACCCTATATCTTAATTTTTTATCCGTCCAATAATTATTACTAGTGCGCGACGGAAACTGGTATGCCGCTGCATCGGGTGCCAGCCCTTGCTCCCTCGCCTACCGTTACATGGCACCCGTCAAAATACGTGATTGCATACTGTGGACAAACTAAAATGCGAGAAGGAGGACCACCACCTGTGGCAGTAATTAGCATGTTTGGGTTATTAGAGTGATACATAACGCGTGACTGTAGACACTAATTACCCAGCACGTGACTTGATGGAAGCACGCGCTGGTCAAACTGAGTCCAAATAAAAGGCCAAATAACTTCGTTCTTTTCTTTCGCTCGACAACCGTTTCAAGTTCGTTCTCCTTGTCCTGTTCGACGCCTTAACAAGGTCTTACGCCTAACGCGCATTGACGCCACGCTCCCTCAAAACGATTTAACGACTCTCGAATTGCAAGAATGATTCCGCTAATCCCTGCACTTGCGCTTGCTTTTCTATCGTTCATAGCTTCCGCTTTTGTTATTCTCCGTATCGTAATTCCTATTCTACCACCACATCCTCTAAGCAAACGTGTCTCACCGGTACGGATGGTCCGAGTTGTATGGGTTTGAGTAAACTGACACGCAATCACAGGCAGAGTTTGGGCTTCCTCGATTCCGTTCTTTGTCAGCAGCAGACAAGGGCCATGTCTGGTTGGCTGTTTTAGATCTTGTAGCGCTTGCGGTTTTCATTTGGGAGGCTGCAACCGAGACATTGGCTGCTCCGATGGATTCTGCAGTTGTAACTGGCCCATCCACATCTGTGCGGCTGTGGATCGTCTTGTCCGTCAGACAGACGTGCCTTATGGTCATTGCATCTATTGCCCTTCTCCATATCAGGCTTGGACGTCCAGTTTCGTTTGGCAAGGGTCACTGGTTACTCTGGGCGCCGACTATGCTGCTTGTTATAACTTCGACAGCCTTTGCTGGTATAATGTCGGCAGTTGGGATCGACAGCCTGTTTTACGGCCTAGCTGCCTATTCCTCAACTGTTGTCATATTGACAACTGGTGCACTTGGTTACCTACTTCGCACTTTATGCAATATTAAACGTAACCTGGCCGCTATTGAAGAAGATGCTGATCCCTGGCCTCCTGTCAAGGAGATGGAGAAGCCCAGACCATCCTTCACCTCAGATGAAATTGAGGCCATGAAGGAAGGGGCTTCCTGGATCACATCAAACGCCAGCTCACGCCGCAACTCAATTTCCACCTGGTCTTTCTCTACTCACCATGGTCACGGGCGCTCGCGCCACGGTTCTCAATCATCTATACCCGGCAAGGCCTCACATTGGTTTGGAATATCGTCGCACAATGAGGCCATCCCTCCGGTGCCTCCTCTCCCTCCCTCGTACAGCCCCAATGGTGATGGACTCGAAGACCCTGATCCATTCAGGAGGGATATTCCAACGTCCTCTCCTGAATATAATTATCATCGTCAGCGTCTCGGTTCTCAGTCGTCTTGGCTTACGTCGACAAACGGATCATATACCGCAATGTCAGCTTGGTCTTTTCCAACTACTCAGCACGAGGGGAGCATTCGCAATGCCAGCACTGTGGACTTGCATTCTCCTCTCACGTCTTCCAGCTCGCGTCCTGTGACGCCCGCCTTGGCGGACGCTCAGGTTCTTGGTGGTTATGGATATGCTCCTGGTAGTCCCCAGGCCGAGAAGGGCCTTGCTTCCCTCGCTGCATCTTCAAGCACAATCACGGATATTTCCGTTGGTCGTGTCCTTGGTTGGTTGGTTGCTATTTGGTTGCCACTTGTAAGTCTATCGATGATTGTGTATAACTATTACTCGTTCTAATTATATTTTCAGGGCCTTGGGTTCCCTTACATGATTGTTGCTTCACAGCATGCAGTTCCAGACACAATTGTTTCCGTTCTTTTGGCTATCTCCGTTACGCTATCTTCACCAGTATTGGCGTTGAACATCATCTTCAACTCTCCGTTGCCGATTCCTGTTGGCCTCTTCGAATCACAAAATGCGCTTCCCGTGGAAGCCGAGCGTGCACCGTCCCGTGCAACTACACTCGCTGGTCGAGGATTCGCTTACGAATATAAGCGCAGTATGAGCACCAGCGTTACCGTGGTGGAAGGTAGACGCAGTGGAGATGTTTGGATTGCAAAGGGTGACGCTGTGAATGGGAAAACCAAGATTGGTCGTGCAGTTGAAATGCTATCAAGCCGGCCCAAACTTTCTGTTTTACCTCCTGAGGAGTCGGAGGAAATCATACCTCCGGTGCCAATCCGTGATGAATCGTCTTTGGTCATTGGACGCGACAAGTCTCGTTCGTATGGCAGTACACAGTTTGGAAAAGTTCAGAGGGAGTCGAAGACGAGTTCTCACATGTCAGGGGGTGATGAGAATCTGGCTTTTACCGCGAAGGTCATGATCGCACAACGTCACTATTCGGCCCTCGCCCAGACGGTGGTTGTCCCCAGCAGCTCTCTGGGGGAACAAGATGCTGAAGTGTCGAACCAGCTCCTCAGTGCTACGACTGGCATTGCCGTCACTAAACCATCGGCCCATTTACGATCACGCTCCATTTCTTTTGGTAATTGCTCAGAATCCCCTTCTCTTGGCAACATATCGAACGTCAGCGGTCCCCCGCCATCTGACCCTCTGCCACCGACTCCTCCTAATGTTCGTGCGGCACGTCTGGCTCAGTTAAGGCACAAGAAATCCTTCTCTTCCGGATTTTCCTTTGGTGCAGTCGACGGTATTAATGAAATTGACGCGCTCACTGCGGGTGTCCTTCCTTTACTCGTTCCTGGGCTCAAGGTTGGGGACAACATGATTATCAAGGGTGAACTTCCTGGTACATTTAGCAAGATCAAGGGCTTTAAGGCTGTGCAAAAACTGAGTGAATTTGGTGCAGAGTTCTCATCCCCGGAGTTCCATTCAACACCTGCCCGTCGACGACTTCGCGATCCTAGAGGAAGGAAGCAATCGGGTCATAAGAGTCACTTTAGTTTGCCAAGGTACGTTCAATAGCAAAATTGTAATTGTCAGTGACTTACATACCTAATAGCTTGGGCCTTGGAAAAAATGGTGCCCACTCGCTTGCAACTTGGAGCGCTGAAATCAAGGAAGCATTAGAAGATAAGGTTGTGCAATACACTGCAATACCAAGTAACGTGGAGATCGGAAGAAGGAACACTGTCTTTGGCAGTGATTCCATCCCCAATTATATCCCCATTGCTCATCTCCGTGCTGCACGAAAAGAGGAAGGACATAAGTATGGCCCCGCTGTATCGGTTACCCGCTCAAAGTCGACACGTTCTCTTGGCCTCCGAGCTGATGTACCACATAACATCGATGAGGCACGCCACTCCGCTTTGACTTTGAATACCATGCTTCCACCCGCTTCGGCTGCATCAACGGCGACACTTTTCGAAGACTTCGAGGCCGGGCTAGACTCAGGTCCACTCGCAGAAAGCACCCCACACAGCACTGTCACGCAAAAGCCGAAGTCCAAGTACCCACCACCTAGTTTGCCCTTAGACACGAACGCTGCATCGAAACGTTGCTCCAGCATTATATACAAAAAGTCTGATAATGAAGATCACAGTTCACCAAATGAAACGACCCGGGATATGCCTTTTGAACAGGCTACGACTAATAATTACTCTACTGTTTCCTCTTTCGCACAATGGTCCACTCGAGCAGTGCGTCCATTGATTCCTAAGGTCAACAAACTCCAGCGTAATGGATCTGGTAAAACAACCAAAGGACTGCGTCCGCTTTCTCTTTTAAAGGATCGCAATACGAATGCGATCCCAGAAAATCTTGACGATGTTAGCCCAGCTATCGGTAGCTTACCGAGTATAAAGGAAACACGACCCTTAACTCTCGGGAAAAGAAAGAAGTCGAAACCAGCCCTTAAATCATCGCTCGAACCCGTTAATGATGAGAATGCCCCTCCATCACGAGAATCGAGCCTGTCGTCAAAGAGCAAGGGTTTGAAGCCGCTAAAGCTTGTTCGGACTGATACAATCAAGATGCGAGGCGCCTTACGCAAGACCGAGGTTTTACCAGAGGTCGTTATTCGCCCTCCTTCAACGGCAGAAAATACCGCAAGTTTCATTTACAATTATCATGACTGAACCGTTGCAAAAGTTACCCAGCTTTTTTTTTTTGTTTATACTCTTGACCACACATCTTCGCTCTGCTTTGCAAACGACGCTTTTTATTGCACGCCATATAATGTTATTCACGTCTCCACATCCACGTTTTGCACTGTCTCAACAGGTTTTGCTATGCATCTCGATCTCGCTTTCATCTTGCTGTCATATTATTATCAACTATTTTCAACTTACCGCTATTGAGTACTTGAGTAGTATATATATACCGTTCTTATGAGGGTAGACACCTATTGCACTAATTGTTTGCTATGCATCTTTTGAAACATGTTTTATGCTCGTCCAACTGGATTAATTATATAAGGTGCTTCAGAGCTCGTCCCGCCCATCGTAGGCCGGTACTTCAAGCTGATCAACCTCTAGTTATTGAGCTGCCCAGAACTTTAATGTTAATTGGTGTTTAAATGGACGATAGTACACACTTGCACTCCAACCAAGTTAATTTGACAACATCAGGTTAAGCTACAATGACGGTACACTGCTATTACAAGTGGAAATACATCTATGATGTTGCTGTCCTGTTCAACGAGCTTGGGGAAGCAAACACACATGCAGACCATATGATCTTAGTGTCTCTGCCCATTTCATTGACTCATCAGAAATACCTCCAAAACAGTGAATTTCTAAATTCTTTAAAACAGCAATTTTCTTCTGGTCCTGGTCATGGACTTTCATGTGGAGATATCGCGCCTCTGCTACTCGTAGAATATGTTCTGGGTTGGTCGTGTCGACGTCGATATTAGCTAAGTTAGGTCCAATAAGACCGTTTGACATGCGTTCAACAGTGGTTTCGTCTAGCATAGTTGACACTTCAAGGCTTAGATACTGTAAAGATGGTACAGGTTGGATTAATTCGCCAACGTGGTAGGTAGTCCCTTCGTCCTTTATTGTAAGCTCGGACAACTCCCGAGGATGTGAAAGCTCGAACAACTCAGTAAAAACAGACGGATCGCAACCCGTACAATATTTCATGTTACTCACGACGAGGTTGCGCAACGTTGGAAGTTTCAACCGAGAGAAAAAGTGCCTTGCAATACTTCCGTCAGTGAGCTTAACCCGTAAGTAATGGAGATGAGATAGTATAACGGTCCCGTGCACTTTCTTAATCAGCTTCTTGTCTTGAGTGACGGTAATGTCGCAGTGTTCCAGTAGTGGAGCTTGGCGTATGATATCGTGAGCCACCGAAACTGGAATACGTGCAGTGAGGACGAGATTGAGCAGAAGACTGCTCGAAGAAAGCATCTGCCTCAGGTATGGAACCGCCCATTTTCCTTGGATGGCTAGAGTTCTCAACTTGGGGAACCGTGAATAAGGATAGAACATTGACGTCCAAGCGAAATTAACGTCTTCAGCATCAATATCGAATTCCGGATAAAACTGCAGATCTTCAATGCTCACGAACACCCCTGATGGTACAAGAGAGATTTGCTTGTTTAGAGAGCAAGTCAAGCCAACATAAAGTCTTTGAAACTGAAAGGGAAGAATCAGTTTCAAGACGACATCACTATACCATTCATCAGTAACATCCCACATATCATAGCGGGTGAGAATCTTGAGAGATTTGAGTCGATTGGCCCCCCGCTTTAGCCAGCTAGAAGCAGAAGCGATGCGACGATAGTTGTTTCCCTCGGTGATACAAAGGGTAACGTCCGACCATAATTCCGGCATGTTCAAAGCGGCCTGTCGCCATAGATGACATACGCGCGTCAATGTGAGCCAAGGCTTGACTTGAGGGCTAGCAACCTCAGCTTCTGGGGATGGAATGTACAACTTGAAAATACGCTGAATCACATCTTTCGGGAAATCCTTGTGTTGTGCTATGGTGGCCTTGAAGCGCTGCACACGGTCTGCAAAGGGTTGTTTTACGTCGGATGTGTCTACCACTTCTGCCACAACTCTCTGATAATCTAGCTCACTATCATTGAGCGGTGCCATTATGTGCTGTACTGCTTCACTGGGGAGAGCATCATTAATTTGGCCAACTGTAGACAGGTCTGTTTGACTTTGCCCGTCCATATGGCGTAAAATTGTGTTGCTAAGTATCGTAAACACAGCCATGCTTTACATTAAATGCGATGAACTCACTTGTTAGGCTGAATGCCACTACTAAGATGTGATGTTAGTGTTACCGTAACCGCAAGTCACGCGGATCTCATTGGATGGCCCTGAGATACTTGCCCGCACGTTTCACTGGGTAAGAAATTCCACTTAAACCACAGACATACTGCCTCTCCGTTACTTCTAATAAATGTTCGGGTTGTCCATGCCAATTTTAGTGCGGGCTGAGTTAGGGCCATACTCAACAGTACGATTATCCAATACACCGGTAGCATCTCTATCGTGTTGGACAGTTCCTGCGCGCAAAGCAAAAAATCACAGGCCACCGTATTTATCGCGGCCGGAGTGAGATTTATTAACGCTGGGGCTACCAACTAAGAGAAAAATGACTGTGCAGGTTTTCTGTTGGTAAGCTCAACTCGCGAAGCGCTTGTCTCAGGCGTCTCTGTAGCCACCTCTTCATCTTTGGTGATCATGGAGGTAGGATATATGTGTTGAGGTAGAATATTAATTGACGACAATGCCTACTTCAGATACGGCGTTGTCTTTTTTTTTATTTTTTTTTAATCAAAACGCAAGTACAATTGCGACTATATACTACAAGCAATGTAAGTAGGCAAAATCAAATATCTAAAAGATATCAACTGTGAGTATGTAAATCGAATGTTAATTTTTATATCAATCAAAAAAGAAAGAAATCATATTATCCAATTCCTTTAGGCGCGTCACCGAAGGTGCCCGCCTTTATATTCGTCTCCAAAAATTTGACTACTTTCTCCAATTCGTCTTTATCTTTGCGAAGATGTTCCATGTTTTTGAATTTCTCGTGATATCCATCACATTTTGTGAGTATATGTACTCGCGATTGGTATTCGTTATCGTAGTTGCAGTTTGTTGTTTCATTAGGGAAGAAACGTCTCCTATACTCTCCCGTCGGTGCGTGATTTGTGATGAGTCTCGTTAGTCTAGCCATCATGTTTATGTTATCATTACTTGCTTGAATAAATGCTTTCCTCCTCGATCCTAAAGATGGACCTATTCTTCTCCCTTTGAACTTTAATCTAAGATATTCCGATCCTAGACCATTGTGTTTCCTCGTCGTTTTATTCCATTCGTCAAATTCCAATTTCTGAATTCGTTTGATCTCGGATTCCAATGTCGTTTTAGAGTCCAAGTCCGATATGATAACTTCGGATGCCATTGTGTCAACTAATTCGTTTTCTTGAACGTCCATGTGTGCTGGGCACCACAAGACGTTAAGAAGAAAATCCTTTGTTTTTAAATGTGTCGTCCACTCTCTGAAATGAGTCATAGCTTTAATAGAAACCCACTGAAGGTTATGGTAATCTGTTCTCCAAATTGAACGAGCTGCTGCTTCGTTATCTATTAGCAGAGTAACTTTTTTGAATGGTAAAAGTTTTAGCTGTTCGAAGACCAATTGAATGGCTTGAATTTCTGCATCGTACGCTGAGTGAGCTGAAACTTGGGAGGCTGCGCTATGAATAAGAACTTGATTGGCCCACAGCGCGTATGCCGCAGTACCAATTGTTTCTTTAAAGCTACCATCGGTGGAAATAATGAGATGATCCTTCTCGTTACGAATAGTGTTCAACCATGCTTTGTAATTTTTCGAACCATTGAACGAAAAGGTCCGTTCCTTTCTTTGGGTGGTCGAAATTAACGAACTTGATATTTGAATCGAACAAATCTAGAATGCGTTTACCAAAGATCTGTTCTTTATGGTTATAAACGAAACGTTCATCTGTAACGAGATTAGGATCTCGACACATGTTGAAAACGGAAAATTTTTCATAAGGCCCCGGTTTAATACGAATTCTCTGGGAATGGAGATTCTGGAAAAGAAACGTGCGCGCAAGGCATCGGCAAGGATGGATTGGGGATAATTTGTTGATACGAAGGGCGTATTTGAAAGCTGTAATGTTAAGTTGGGCTAGTATCAGAGGGGTGTAGGTGATGAGTTCGAGTGCGGAAATAGGTGTAGTTGAGAAAGCGCCAGAAATCCAGTGCATACCGGTATTCTTGACCTTGTTCAGTTTGTTGGCTTTTTGTTTAATTCCTTTGCCATTTTTCTTATACCACAAAACTGCTCCATACGTGGCAATTGACCAAACGCAAGCTGTAAAGGCGAGTTTCCTCTTAGAAGGTGTGAAGCCCTCGATTGAGTTGCCAAGCATTCTCATTGCATTCAGCGCTGAGAACGCTTTGTTGATATAACGTTGGATATGCGTATTGAAATCCAAGTACGGATCGAAGAAGAACCCCAAATACCTCCAAATGTTCTTCGGCTCGACCTGAATATGATCGTTAGTTTTCCATATGAAATTTTCATTTTTAATTGAAAGAAGAATAGACGGAAAAGAAATATTTTTTAAAAGAGGTTTTTGTTTTTTTTGATAAGTCCCTAGCTGTAAAGTGAAAGAGTTCTGTTTTCTCGGGTTCGATTGTCGAACCGCACCCTTCAACTATAGCATAAAATTTTTTGTAAAAAATGATAAGTTCTTCGACGTTTTTTAGAAGTGAAAGAGAGATAATGACTAGAACGTAATCGTCAATGAAAGATAAAATGTTTTTATTAATGGAAGGAGATAAAGGAAAGAAGAGACGTAGCGGAAGCGCCACGTAAAGATCCGATAGAATTGGTGATAACGGGTCGCCTTGCGGGACACCGTCCGAAGCTGAAAATTGTGATGATTCTTGATTTCCCCATAGGTAAACTGTGACACGATCGTTGAAATAACTTGAAAATAGGTTCGTAATGTTGTTTGTGAAGCCTAGTTTTTTAAGCATAATCTTTAGCACTTCATGATTGAGTGAAGGGAAGTACTGAGCCATATCTATAGCGAGACATGACGTAAATTGACCAGCGTCTCTTGCTTTTTTGATAAATTCCGTTAGGACTATACCAGCGTCAGTAGTTGAACGTTGTTTGATGCCTCCGAATTGTAATGGATGTAATAGATCGAATTTCAATGCTTCATCTTGTAAACGGGCTGCTAGCACTTTCGAAAGGAGTTTTCCTATACAATCCAATAATGCTATGGGTCTAAAACTCTTCGGCTTAGTGTAGTCTTCCCTTTTCGGTTTCGGGATGACAACAGTGTTAGCGATTTTAAATTCACTTGGCCATCGTCCTTCTGAAAGTATATTGTTGAATAACGTGGTGATTGGGAGTAAAAATTCATCTTCTCTAAGTAAAATTTTGAGATGTCGCCATGTGATGTTCGAATATCCTGGCGCTGAAGAGTTAGATGTTGTTCTGATCGCTTCCTTAACCTTGAAGTTCGATATGGTCTGCCAAGTCCTCGTGGGATGTTGTGGAAGATCGTTGATCATATTCCAATTAATATTAGTCTTTCTGTTCTTCCCCGAGTTGAACTGTTTGTCTAAAATTGGCCAAAGTTCCTCCGTCGTAGTAATGGAGTTGCCCTCTGAATTAGCAAATCTTGGAATGTTGGATAACGGACGATCTCTCGTCCACCTGACTCCTTCCCATGGCTTATTCTGTTCGCACATTTCCTCTATCTTTTTGCCGAAATATTCTTTCTTCGCCTTGCGGATGGCCTTATAGTATTCTTTCCGTGTGATCTTAGAAGGAGAGCGCGCATAATTGTCTTTTAACGTGTTGCACTCATCTGTCCACCACATCGTTGGCTTAGAATTTATTTTCGGTTTTTTGGCGTGTTTAGCGAAAGCGGTAGTGATCGTGTTCATCAGAAAAGTGGTTTTGTCTTGTGCCGAAGCTAGACAAGTCCAATAAGGAGTAGCGCCTAAAATGTCCTGTAAAAAGGCTAAATCTTCTTCTGATTCCGCTTTGATATAAGGACGCCCTAAAGAGGATCGTCTGCCCTGTGCAAGATTAAGCGATAAAGTTCTATGATCGAACTTTTCGCCTATAAGCTCGAAATTGTCTTGAATGTCTTGACGTCCTAGCGCATTATTGACAAACAAAAGATCCAGAATTCTTGGAGTATCGTTTTCCCTAAACCATGTGGGTTCGTCATTTCTATTTATCAATTCGAAATTCTCTTCTGTAATCGAGGTGTAAAATTGAACCAGATACGGCGTTGTCCAGTGCCCTTCGATGACTACATATTCTTTTTGGGCACCATATACAATCTGCTAGAAACAGTTACTTTCAACTGAGAAATCAATTTGGTGACCAAGCTGTACTGCAGCGTCTGATAGCGGGTCAAAATCGTTTCTCCCTGGTGCAGAAGGATGCACTGACTCTTGAAAAACAAATGAATAGCAGGTACACAACAAAATACAATGATATTAGTGGGATCCTAATGTAAGTGTATACACAGGCCATCACAAGAAAGGGACGTTCTTCATCTCGTCAGCAACGAACAAGTCCTCTTCCAGTGCCTGTTCATCAGCAAAATCTTCCTCCTGCAAGTCTCCATTGCCGTCCTGGTCGGCTTTACGTCCCTCAAACTGCGGCTCCTCCTCCTCATACTCATCCATACCAAAGAAATGCATGTCATCCAGTGACCCGGGCATACTCCCAATACTCTTCCTCCGCTCCCTCTTCCTCTTCCCATCCCCGCCAATTTCCCACTCTCCCCCGTCCGAATCCGGTTCGGACTCTGCGTACGTTCCAGAGGACTCAGACCGTGAATCGGGACTTATGCTGCGCCTGAGCCCATCTACGAGCGACGTGCTCAAGCGTTCAAATGACGACATTTGTCGCAGGTGCAGGTTTTTTCGCAAGTCATCGCTTGTGACATCGTCTTTCAGGGCATTTCCTTGTCTGCTGCCTCCAAGACTGAAATGTCGAAGTCGTGCCAAGGCGCTCTTTGTTGAGCCGTCGGAACGTGCACTGAGAGCAGGCGAAGGCGGTACCAAATCAGGCAGTGGGATGTCAGGTATGGGCGTTCTCCAAAAGTTAAAGTCGGTGTATTCTGGGGTCCACTTCCTATGTATAGGTGGAAACATCTGGTCTACAAGATCGGTCATGTGGATGTACCTGCAGACCCGGGATAAACATTGGTCAAAGAACGTTGAAATAATACATACGAAGACTTGTATCCTGCTAATTCCAGCAGCTCTAGCTTGACCTCACCCGAGGAATCAATGGTGAATATATGTGAACTAGAAACGTTGACGCTTCTATAGGAGAGTGCGTCGGTGATTCTGTTTCCAAAGCCGGCATAGAATGGATTTCGAGCCGGTCCACCAAAAAGATTGCGAATGTCTCTCAAGCATGCCATCTTGAATACTTCCGGCTTGCGCATAATCACCTCTCTATTATTATCTCGTTAGGAAACTCGTTTGCGAAAGAGGATTATCTTACCGATGCAGAGATGCCATCAGCCTATCTGGGCTCATTACAACAGGCCCCTCCGGGAGTTGATAATCGTTTTGTTTGATCCCTTTCAGATAGTATCGTGTCGCGTCTGCCTGGCCGATGGCACGAGAAGTCAAATACAAAATCTTATAACCATTTCGGGTTATATCAGTGTACAGCTTGGCTACGCCAAGGTGCGTCCAGTCACGACCGATCATAGCAAAAACGTGACCCAGACCATCAGATCTAAGAAATTGTCAACAAGTAGGCTAACGGTCGGATAAGGTGTATACTTCGTGATTGTTCCGTCTATATCCGAGATAACTATTTGATCTGTGTGTTCCCAAACAAATATGCGAGCCGTGCAAGCAATGACGCCAGATGCAGATAACGAGAAGGTAATCGTATTCGTCCCTGGTTTCAGATCAAGGGATTTCTAAGGTTGCCAGTCACTTAGATTTCAGCAAGCGTTACAGCATATGCTTACCAGCTGATCTGAAGTAAGCCTCAGTGCTTTGACATATTTTTTCCTGGAAGTAATAAATTGCTGCCGCCGCGGGGTGGTCGGCACAACTGGCTCAGATGCCTGTTGGAGTTCGGGCATTGGTGCCTTCGGTTCTTGACGTAGAGATGACATCTACAAATCAATTAAAATGTTGTCCAGATGTTTGGATTTAAACGATTTACCGTTGGTGGTGCAGATACCGATCCTACTAAAGCCGGTCTTTCTTTCACGTCGCCATTATAACCACTGTTCATTCGGTTCCGTCTCCACCAAGGCACCCAAGACAGTTTCGAGGGTTTCGCTGATGTCTCATCTATCCCAGCTGCAGCCGCCGTGGCAGCTGAGCGCATCTCCTCCGGGGGTTCTGACTTTGACCTGCTATGTGGTTGTCGGAATCCCTCGGTGCGCGGGACAGCCACAGCATTGGCAACGGATCCATCGGGTTGCCTTTGGTGCAATGCCACGGCTCTCCATTCTTCTAGCGCAAACATTATAGACGATTTGTCCTTGCGAGTGGTATATCTTGAAAAGATTAGAATTAACAGGTGAGGTGGGTTGCATGTTTCCCTTACCTACAACCTGCCCATCTTATTATCAGCCCTTCGTCTTTCACAATGGTTTCATCGTCTAGGAAGGCCCGAAAGGGTACCCTTGCCTGGTCAAATAGCCGCGTAGCTTCCATTGTTTCCAGGTCATGGAAAGAGTGATGACCCGTCGCACTGATGCTTTTCTCATCCACAATACCAAGCTCAAATCCTATCTGCTGACCTTCAATCTCTAGTATACACCGTGCGGGATCAGTTTCATCTGCCCGGATCCGTCCAGCACCAAGAGCGGCCAAGTCTACGTCATTGTCTAGCTTGTGCTTATTCTGACTCTTCCTTCGCCTTCTCCCCCGTAGTTTGCCCTCAGTTCCGTCATTCTCGTTATCCGCTTCGGCTCCTTCCTCTTCTGTGGTATCGAAATAAGACTTGCTGGGTCCATCCCCGGGTGCTTGGGCCTTTTCCTTCCCTTTTCCAGAAAGAAAGACAGTCTTAAAGGGCGATGGTGTAGGGAAGGCACCCCATTCCCAAGAGTATTCCTGTTGATGTCGCTGCATTGAGTGTAAGTGTAACAAAGGAGGAGTCGGGGAAGGCGAAGAAGGACCTGGACTTGTCATGCTGGACTTCGGTACAACATCAAAGGAGGACGCATGTGAGGGCCCGTGTCCCGCAGTAAGCAAATTGTCAGGTGGAGGTTCGGAATTTGCGCGAGTTGGGGAAGATGGGAGGAGGGAAGGGTCTGCGTGCGGCACTTGACTAGAGTTTGGACTTGGGTTGGAGGAGTCTGTTGTATGCGTCAAGTTTATAGAGAATTAGAGGCAAGTGCAAACTTACCATGTTCGAAAGAAGAAGGAAAGGCAAGGGAATTCTTGGGCGTTTGGTCTGAACGCTTTGGTGCATAGTAGCCTTCGATATCCAACACAACATCTAAAAAGATAGTTAGAAATTGATGAATGTTAATAACATGGAACATGCCTTTATGGTATTTTACGCTTGGACCAGTCACTATGCCTTCGAGTCGTGTCCCCAGTATTTCGTCCACACGTTGATCCTGTTCAACTATTGAAGGTGAACGGACATCTTGTTCGATGGAGACCTTGGAATGAGCTTGTGTATATCGTGGTGTGTCGTGAGCCGGCTCGAGCGCCTTGTCTTCAACGCCCGGTACCGCATCTAGATCAAAATATTCTGGTTCCGAAGTGACTCGCGGACGAATACCTGCCCGTTTGAGATCCAGAGCCGCTGGCGCTACATTCACACTGTGCACTGCACCTTGATCTTCGTCATTGGTCTGTGTTGCGATGACCTCGGCTTCGGAGCGGATTGGCTGGAGGATGGGACTGGTGATGAGGTCCTCGGGGACATCGTCGTCCGTCTCGAAGACGAAGAAGGCTTCACCTGCGTCGCCGATCTTCATGTTGAATGGTATCAAATTTCCATTGACGGATACATTCACCTATCGCCGCAGCGGATAAGTGGTTTAGTAGGGAGCCCTAGAGATGATGAACATACGCGTTTGTCACTTGGCCTGAGGACCTTCCATTTCCCAAACCTGACATGAAAGGGCGAGCAGGCGAGTTCCATGCCGCCGTCTGCTGCAGGGCGTTGAACGACGACGACATCGATGGCGCCTGTAAGGGTGGAGGGGTTTATCTGGTTGTAATAGTAGTACGGGGCACTAATGGCGCTGACTGCGCCTCTCAGGTAGTTCATGACAAAGCGCGACGCTGTTTGGCCGCAGTTTATATTCTCAGCTATCCTATGCTCTATCTACGCTCCCTCAATGCTCTTTTAGTGCCGCTTCGTGGTCAAACGGCGGGTCACAGACCGGCTGCTCAATGTTGTTAGTCACGGTCCTATGGTGACTGTGCACAACCTACCGAAATATTACGTTCCCTGCAGGCACCGTCAGTCGTCCGAAAGAAAACCTTTGTGGATGCTACTCACCATTTCGTTCCACCCGGTGCAGAGGGTGCTGAAACCACCGTTTAGCACAAGTCATGTCACTACCGGAAGTAACATACCAGTATATGGGTCAGGATGTCTTCTCTCAGCTAACTCTGCCTCCGCCTTTGCTAGTATCGTAGCCAGGGCACGTGGATCATGCACGTCGCTATGTCATAGTCAATAAACCACTCTACATCGCACCCCGGTAGAACGCACCGGTTTCGCTCAAACTCTGCCCTAATTTGCAAAGCCTGTGGACGCCATAAGTCGCGTCTGACCGTCCAGTCGAGGGCGTTGTTTAGATAGCGTTTGTATAGCGATTTCACATAGAACCTGTGAGCGACGGTGAAGGGAGAGGTGGACATGGTGTTGATGGCGTCCAAACGAACTCCTCCGGACAATATGGATTACATAATCCACTTTTTCCGTCTGTAGTATGGACCCGCACTCGACCTTCAGTCAGTTCAACCAGAGACTCCCAAAGGCGGGTCCTGTCGCGCGTTCGCAGGACATAATGACAGTACAGAAACGCGCAACAAAGCGGGCGAAGCTGCAATCGCCATCGCCATCTCCTGTGCCCACGGAAAGACCAATTGCTACTAATTCTCGCATTAAAAAGGATGAGAAGTATAGAAAAGACATGTATCTAGTATTCGTCAACGATGCATTGCAAAAAAAGGCTATGGTGAGCGTACTCGGCCTTGTTCATGAACTTGCGACGATCTTTTTGCGCAGGGTATCAGCGAGCCTTTTGAGGAGCTTGTGTCCCAATTCAATATCAAAAGAACTTCCAATGACCAGTCTACCCCACCATTCCAGCCGGCCCAACTTCGACTATGGTTCTCAGCCCTCTCGCACGTAGTCTCGCGGCTGGAGCGGACTCATGCTGCCCTCGTGCAAGCGATCGTAAATATGCCATGGACAACGCTCGATAGCGTGACCGTAAGATCCTACACAATCTTCCTTGGAAATCTTCTCAGTGCTCATCCGGAGTATCTCTCACTAGTTCTGAGCAGGATCGCACATGGCTTTACGTACCGTATGTAATTCTGTACCCTGGCTGATCAAATTTGACATTCTGTTCAGAATCCGGCTTGCAGGCCCTGGATAATGTTGGTCCTGAAGCATCTTCTAGTCCCCTGACCCGCCGCGTCATATACGACAGGCTACATGATCTCCTTCGGCACCTGCTGTCTCTCATTCCAACTTTACCGTCAACTTTGGAACCGCTCTTAATTCGCAACTTTCCTCATAAAAGGCAAAATCAGATCGCACAAACGACATATATTCGAAATATTCTCAGAATATCTAGTTATTGTCCCGAAACCGCCGACAAAATTCTATCAACTATAATTGATCGAGCAATCCAGATTGATGTAAGCTCACTCTACTGATTCTCCAGTATCATCCAGTATCATCCACTTATGTACTTATAGGTTGAAATCCAAGTCGAGCTGGAAGAGTTAGAAGAAGAGGAAGAAGCTGATCAAGAGGACTTGTTTGAGATAGACCCATTTGACGTCGTCATAACCAAGGAAGAGGATTTATCCTCCGAAACTGAGGGCGAAGGAGATAATTTTGACTTTTCAGACTTGTCATCTGGTCCCGAGGACGATGGTCAAGTCACATCTGAGCTTCCTACGAACATGAAGCACATTCAGGATATGGTCAAAAAACTAGATGTCATTCTAAATCTGATATTCGAGCATTTTGAGCGAATTCGCGCGTCCTGTACATCAGTCCCAGATTCTCCACCAAGTTCCCCAAGCCGTCCACCCTCTAGTCCTCCGTTACCTGAATTACCACCTCTTTCGTCCGGTCTAGCTATGCCCAGTCCATCGCTACCTTCGACCTACACCTCGCCTCCCCCCGCTGAAGTGCTGACCAAGCGAGCTACTCCTCTAGCTCCCCCCGACCAGCTACGCACACAATTCCACGCACTTCTCTCCATATTTGACCGCACCATCCTTCGCACCTTTAAATCTCGTTACACACAATTTCTCATTTTTTGGTTCACCTCTCTAGATCCAGAATTTGCGGACTTTTTTCAAGGCATGCTTGTCGATCGAGCATTGCTTGCGACTGATTCCACTCTACTCAATCCATCCGCAGATGGCGCAGGTGGCAACTCTGAAAATCCCATATCATCCACTACGCCAACTGTCACGCGCGCAGCTGCAGCATCGTATATAGGCTCTTTTGTGAGCCGCGCAAATTTCGTCGACCGTGTAACTGCCCGCCACATTGTAGCTGTACTGTGCGGATTTTTACGAGCGCATCTCGATGCTGTGGATGACGTCGTCCGGATATGGGGCACCACATCAGTCATCACCAATGATGGAGGGAACGGTATCATTGGCAGGGCGCAGAATACCATTTTCTATGCTGTGGTACAGGCTATATTCTTGATCTTTTGCTTCAGATGGAGAGACTTGCTGGAAGATAGGGAAGGTCAAGATGATGATGCCGAAGCGTGGAAGGGCACCGTTAATAGTTCCGTATCTGCCAGTGGGGGTGGCAAGAAATGGATGCCGGAGCTCGGCGTGCTGCAGCGAGTCGTAACTTCTATACTTAACCCCCTTAAGGTCTGTGTTTTTTTGCTTTATGTAACTTGAACTCATGTTATTTAGGTGTGCTCCTCGAATGTCGTGACGCAATTTGCTCGCGTGGCCCACGCAACGGACTTCCTTTATTGCTATTCATTGTTGGAGTCGAACAAACGGGCGGATTTCAAACTGTCCAGTTCCTCTCCAAATACCGCGCCTATGACTACCCACCCAGCAGTTTTATTTGGGGAAAGCATATCAGCGGAGCTGAACACGTTCTTCCCTTTTGATCCCTACCGTCTACAACGTTCAGGTTCTTATATCCAAGAAATATATCGCGAGTGGTCGTCCGTTGCCATTGGCGACTATGAGAGTGACGAGGATGGTGACGAGGACGAGGACCAGGGTGATGAAATGAAAGAAGATGCACATCGTATCAGGCGAGGAATGTGGCATCCTGAATCGGATGAGTCGGACGACTCACACTCCGTGGATGACAGTGATCCTGACACGGAGGCGGCCCAAGTGAATGGAAAGAGAGCGACATTGAGCATTCCGAAAGCGGTGAAGCCCTCCTCTATGCAACCAGGAACCGATCAGGCCACGGATGGTTTGGGAGCTTCGTTGGACACTATGAGTATTAGTCCTGCAATGCCGGGTATACAAAAGGTGGAAGAAATGTGTACAGGAGCATGATCGCCTCTTCACAATCGGAGGATATGGTGTATGTTCCTTCCACACCTACTGCCACTGGTGTATTATGTTGTGCCTTTTATACCCTTGTATATTCAATATAACCTTGGGATACATATATACAACTGCCTTGACGCGGAGGACTGGGCACAGGGAATGCTAGGTTGTACATTTCTGACCGAGATAACTAGTGGGATAATATTGCAAATTGTAACAGAACCCCAGGTCAATTGAACAAGTCGAATCAAAACATTATAAGATTTGGGTAGGGCCTCAATAGCACCTCATGGTCCGTGAAGAAAAGCATTGCGACAAGATATCCAAAGCCACCTTGAAGTCACGCCGACCCTCGATGACCAGGTGGTCGCCCATCAGAATAAATCTGCCAAAAGTAAACGGGTCCGCCCCGCCTGTTCCTCGCTAACGTCCTTCCAGGGCTGTGATTTTTTATCTTTCTTGATATCCTTCTTCGCAACCTCCCATGGCACAATGTCAAATCTATCTCCCGCCCATGGTCCCAACACCAGGACGTGTCCATAGTCCATTTTCACGTCGTTCGTCGACCACGTAATGTTGGCTAGCAACAAATCCCCAAAACCGAATGGTTCCATGTAAGGACCTGTAGCCTCCGGTCTCCCGGCAAGCACGTCACCGCGGACGTAGACATGTTTTGAAATGTTACGGAGAACCCACACCTGCCTCTCCTTGAACCGTTTTGCGTCGGCCGAGGGCACTGGTGTCTGGGCGTATGTATCTCGAGCGAAATGGTAAAAGTCGGAAAAAGTTTCGTCGCCCTTCCCTTCACCATAGTTGCGCACTTCCACCTCCTCCGCAGTGGAAAGCATATTTGTTGGATATTCTTTCATGTAATCGCCAGCGCAGACCAACCGATGGCCAGCCCATGCACCGAGTCCATCTGACGCCCCGGACTTGCTTGGCCTCAACAACAACGTAACCAACCCCGGAGGTACGCCGCTGCAGACGAGTTCAGGCACCTTTCCGGATTTCGCGAGGTATTGGCGCTTGTCCAAATTAAAAAGGGAGAAATGCTGGCTCATGGTCGAGGAGCCTGAGCTGGAGGAGGAATTAGGAAAAATTTTGAGCCGTTAGTAGCTCTGTTCTTTGGCATTTCAGCCGGTCTTCGCTTCGCGTAATATTACCGGCAAGGAACAGAGAGTCCACGTCAATGTACGTACATTCTTTCTTGATGGAACTTTGTTCCTTACTTAATACGAATATGCATCAGCTCACCAATTGTATTGACTACCGTCGGGTGACTTTCACATATTTTTAATCATGAATGCAACGGTTGGGGTTGAACGTTAGCTTATTCCATATTAGATGGCTTCTACAATACCACTATAACTAACGGAGTATGTTATGGGGGAGTGAATTTGGTTGTTCAGTGACCCTGGGACTTATACCGCATGGTAGAACTTCCGTCCATGAAGATTTTACTCAAAGGTCGATCCGAAGCAGGGTGTCTCCTAGTTGTTCTCATCCCGGCCCTCATGCTACGTATAGCTTGATCGACATCTCCGCGCCCAACGGATCGTTTGTCCGCCGCAGTGGCAGATGGTACATTGCTTGCAACAACCTGACTTGACTTCTAACAAGTTAGAGAGTGGCCTTGTAGGACAGTAGAAAGGGGAACCAACCTTCTCTGTGACAAGTGTAGTGACCTTTTTTTTGTTGGTTTTTGCTGCGGCTTTCAGTTGTCTCTGCTCCGCGTCATGGACCTCAAGGGCACATTTCTGCTGAATATCAGTGTCTGATCGCATTTCACAAAAAAAGTAACCAAACCTGAAGTGAGGATGAGAATGATGTTATCACCCTGAAAAAGTCTTCATATTTTGACGCTTCAGGCGTTTCAGCTTTCTCCCCAAAATACGAAAGCAGTGATTGTAGGTCCCCCTGAAGTGATGTTGCCATGTTCTTAAGAGCTTCCACTTTTGGTCTTTGCTCAGCAACGTAAGGCTATGGCCTAGGCATCAACGTAAGTCCAATCTGATATACGAACGCCACTTACATCCATGACGGCGATAAACCGGTCATCTGGCGCTACATCCTGAATCTGCTGAAGTTGCTTGACCTCGCTCAAAATTTTTTCTAGACCGAGCTGGAAGGAATCAACCGTCTGCATAATGGTGTCGACGGAAACTGACTGAACTGTCAGTGAAAATCACATTTGAAGCGATAACGTACGGCGAGCAGCGGCTTCCACGTTAGGTAATTCCTCGATGAAAGTCGTCAATGATGGATCAGTACGCAAGAGAAGGCGGGCTAAATAATGTAGCAATGTGGGGCACCCTATTCCACCTTTGGTCGTCTTTGTTTCTTTCAACTTTGATAAGGTGTGAATATTGCGGGCAATCATAATCTCTTTAATAAGTTACCTTAGTTAATGCATCCAGCTGGAAACCCCGTGCTCCACCACGAAACGTCGAAACATTGAGTGCATTTCCAACCGCTAAGACAGCCTGAACATTATCAAGCTATCATTGACCGTTAGTAGTGAGTTATAACGTACTTGTAGGACTTTCTTGAATCTGGGTGACGTGCGCAACTCCTTTGATGCACTTCTTAAGTGATCGAGTTCTGGACGTAGTTCCTCAATGTCCAGCTCTAGTCTTCGACGATAAATCATGCAGTTCAGGCGTTCTGAGAGACGTGGAATTGATATGACCTAAGGGTCCGTATGAAGCTCGAGTAAACGATAATAGCTTAAAAACCCACCTGGCTAAAGTATTGGTCTGCTTTTGCAAGCTTCTCCACATCCGCGTAACTTTTAATTCGTGTAATCTATGCCATAACACTCATCACTTCATCCAACAAGCGGTCAACTCAATCGCGACTTACTTCTTCGGGTGTGGGAAGATACCTACTCATGGCTCGGAGGTTGTCAACTGACAATCTATCATCGTCCAATTCTATTACTGCCTTTCGAACGTCAGGCAAGGTCATTTTTATTCTGCTCAGCATTATTGCTGTGAAAGTAATGTAAGACAAGGCGAAAAATCAAAGCAAAGAGCGTTACCAATGTGGTTCGCTCGATTAATGTCCAGTAGGGTTGCAATCTTCTGCTTCTTCTGGGAGGGGTTTGGCGCTGTCTTGACATTTCCAGCATTGTTATCGAGGGTAAACGTGCCCTCTAGATCATTCAAATCGAAGCGAGTGGTATGATCAACATCATTCCATATAGTTGAATCCAGAGATGCAGGCGGTAATTTGTTCCAGAAAAATGCCCTCAAACGTTTCTGGCGAGCAGCGGGTAAAGGGCGTTTCTTGCTAATGGAGAATGAAGATGGAGGTGGGGGAGGAGGAGGCACGCTTCCACCGAATGCACTATGCAAAAGAGCAGCAGGGCTTAGAGGTTTTGGGGTAGTAGGAGTACTTCCGGTGACGAAATTAGGCATGGGGGGAGGTGGTGGTGGAGGTGGAGGCGGAAGTTCAATGGAACCTGCATCTGATAAAGACACCTGGAGACGCGGGGAAGGAGGCGGTGGAGGTGGAGGAGGGGGAGGGGGGACACTAGCATAACTCGCGTTCGACAAGAGTGACGTTAGAGGAGGAGGTGGCGGGGGTGGCGGAGGTGGTGGGGGTGGACCATCAATCGAATTCGTGCCTGACGAAGGCACTTTCGGAGGTTGGGCTTGTGGCAGTGACGGTGGAACTGGCAACGACACAAGGGATAATTTACTGGTCTTCACTATATCGCTTCCGGCCCCCTTCGAGTATGCGTCTACTGTCGTCGAAACATCGTTCGCCTTCGCTGACGACTTAACCTTCAGTACGGAGATTTCTGCTTCCAGAGCTCTAATCAATTTGTCCTTTTCTTCCAAGCGATCGATCGATCGCTTCACCATCGCACTGGCATCTATGTTAGGCTCGAGGGTCTCTTCTTGTGACTCTCCAGTTGACTGAAAGCGGTTGTACACAGATTCCATGGCACGTTTCATATACAGAATCTCTTTGTCCTTCGTTTCCGATGTCTTTTCTAGTTCTCCGCACTAGATTAGCTGTGTGAGTCGTCAACAAAACATCCCAGTCGCACATCCTAACCTTGGTTTTTAATTTCGAAATTTCGTCCATTAGAGCATTCCATTTTACTTTATCGCGCTCGCGTTTAACTCGATCGTCCTGCTGTTGTCCGTCAGCCGTTAGACATAAGGACAAGACCATTTAGTTACCGATTCTCTGCTTTCGACTGGGTGCTGAGTTCGAAAGCGGTCAAATTCAGTCTGCAGCTGGAGTACCTCTTTCTCCTTCTGCACCAAGCGTTGGATAATTCCGGCGAAATTCTTCAAAGCGATCAGTGCCCATTGGGATCAGACATGTATAATGTGTACCTCAGAACCACTCTTTCCTTGCTTCGACGCCAAGGTCGTCGGAAGGTTTATTGGTAATGATCTTAAAGTCTTGAGTTCTGCTGCTTGCTCGTTCAACTGAATTCTCAACTTCTCTTTCTACATCTACATATGAAAGGTTGCACAATTAATGGATATGGACATGCGTACCTCTTCGCCGAGTTCCTCGAGTTGGCCCCGTAAGACTGCGAACTCTGGGCCCGGCATGCTATCACGGCCAGAATTCGAGATAATTTTTAGATTCAATGCCTGCCCTTCTATCGTTCGATACGAAGAGATGAAAAGATTTAAAAAGTCCGTCCAGTCATCCTCACTGCAACATATCAGAACAACTGAGGGGCCAGCGAATTGAATAAATATTCCTACAACTCATCATACGCAATAGCTTGTTCCACAAGCTTGCCAAGCATGGTGAATAAGTTTGCCTTATCCTGACTTAGGCACCCAGGTCAGTATGTCCTTTGCAGGCAAGTCATGGCTCGATACGCACATACTAATGTTTCTCTTTAGGAGTTGAACGCAGTGTTGCACCAATTCGGTGGCCAATTCGTGTAGCTCGCCATGCTGCTTCGCTAACATCATGAACTCCTCATTGATACCCTGTGATTCGTGCGATGACCACCCTTGTTCGTCATTGCCTTGCATTACGAGAAGACGTGCACGATCGCGCATCTCTTGCTCATCTTCAAATTTGTCCTCCGTGTAATAATCTAGCTGCGCAAGAAAAGCTTCAGGAGGTCCGACGTATTTCAATGCCTAAGTCATGTTATTAAATGGTGTCCCAAATTCTGCGCGTCGATCGACGTACCACAATCGTTTCATTGAGACCTCTGCGACCGAGCTCTTCTCGCAGCAGTATACGATCATCCAGAGATTCCGGACAGCTCACGATGGCATTTATTAATGCAATACATGCTGTTCGACTCTCCCAGATATTGTCCTCCTCAACAACGAGGTCAGCAGCATCTTCGTCTGTGATCAAATCTTGTACCGCCGGAAGACGTAGGAATTTTATTAGAGTCTCAAACCGAAACAATTCTTCAAACATTATCCGATAGTCAGATAGTGCTGAAAGGACGACTTTATAGCCTTCAATGGGCGCCACGTTACAAATTGCTGCAAGTAACTCCAACACGAGAGTACGTAACTTCGCGGAGGAAAAATAAAGCGCATAAGTCAGATGCGTTACAACGGTTGGTGAAGCAACCACTCGATCAAAACCAGTCTACATATGATGTCAGTGATCGTTTTATGGTATCGAGGAATTAACAGACCTGTATGTTAAGCAGAGCCCGAAGGCATCTTATAATTTCTAGGAGCACGGTACTCTCCGCGTCAGTCAAACTCTTTGTCATTTTGGACCTGTCCACTAAAGTAGCCAGCGTGTGGTCGAAGCCTTCCACGCCGTGTTCATTGTCCAAGAAGTCTCCAATCCAAGCCAAATTTGCCGTCGACAGATGCACGCGTAGCGAGATCAGATGCTTAGCAAGTTTAGGATCTGTTGGCTTAAGTGTACGCAAAGGCTCCATATACCACTTCGGGGAAGCATCCTTTTCTGCAGCATTGTCTCCCCCCGATAACGACCATAGACTTGACCAAAAGCCGCCTGTACTTTGTGGTGTCAGGAGCTGCAGGTCTTCCGTTAATTCAATAAGTCCTACGCTATCGATGCTAGATTCTCCGCTTGAGCGTATCGAAGGGGCCGGAGAAAAAGATGAGGTTGGAGTGCTTGAGCCCCAACTACTCAAAGACAATCGACGTAAAAAGCTTGAGTCTCCCGTCAGTTGGGGCATTAATCGCGGTAGCAAGGCAGAACCACTTGATGGGCCATAGGAGGCAGAATACGAGGGTTGTTGTCTATGAGCCACATGTTTCGGCCTGGTGTCGCTATGCTGCTGCAATAAATACTTTTTGTAATCATCTGAAAGTTTGTACATTGCTTCTCTCTTTTCTCCTTTCAATGCCATGGAATTCTTCCCGGAAAGTTAGGTTTCTCTAACAACACTAGTCGATTACATACCAGCATAGACTCGAAAGCGTCAGGATCAATATCCGCATGAGTTGAACTGCTCTCTCCAGTACTTTTAATGCTACCACCTGTACGTTGTTCTAAAAGCACCGGCTCACTAACTGTCATCCTCTTGCTGGACGCCGCGACAGCGTTAAATGACGTGGTAGGAGATGTTGGCCGCAGAAAGCCTGTAAACATACTTGATAACCGATTTTGCGATAGTGAGCTACGGTCTTTTGTAAGGTCTTTATCAGAGGAAGAGATTTCTGTCTTGGATTGGGTGACAGCCTTGGCCGTTCCTTCACCCTCGCTATCATTCTCATTGCTTGGGGAAGGATCATGTCTGTCCTTGTTTTCATCTGTGTCCTTGGAGGTGCCCGGACGACGATACCACTCATCCGGAACAGAAAATCTAAACGCCCGTTTCGCCTTTCGGGTGAATGGATTAGCATAATGTGGGGACGCCAGGATTTCATGCAATAAGGAATCAAACGGTATTTTCGATGATTCTGTCAGTACGGTTCGAGTCAAGTCGCGATGGCAGGAAGGGATTCTCACTTTCTCGAGTTCCTTCAGACCAGACTTCTTCAATGATATACTCAATATGTCCAGCCCCCGGAACAGGCAGAGATTTCGTTAGCCCGAATTCTTCCATAACCATACCAATGACTTGTTCGATCGTAGACGACCTCGAAATGTAAAATTTATGCTCGAACCCATCGTATATCTCGGGTACGCGTAGAAATACCAGAGATACTGACAGAAGGGGATGCAACGACACCAAGCGCAGATGAGGAGAATGTAGATGAGATGTCGGTGGAAACGATGACAAGTGCCTCTGTTGCGACAGACTGGGCGGTACGAGGTTTATTATTGGCGTGATGGGTGTTGCGGGTGCAAGTACTCCTTTCCTTGACTTTAGATTCTAAATTCGTAATCCCGACTGTATTCTTACCGTCGCCAAGAGCTTCTAGTTCATCCTGTTCCCAAGGGCGACCGTGTCTTTCTCTCCGAATACGTTGCAGTACCCATCCGCGATCCTCTAAATCAGCTAGAACGTCCTTCCTAATCTCCTCAGAGGCAATGATGGTATTTATAACATCTTGTGCTGATCCCTGTTGGGAAATTTCTGCGAAATGGATAGTCCCACTTGGCAGAAGCGTTGGTACAACGAGGGTATCTGCCAGCATAGTGAATCAGACAGACAGAATATGTTAGTCTCAGTCTGTATGGTGTATGGTGAAATAGGATCTCATCCACGGGGTTTCCGGTCTTTGGATAGCGAAGAAGAGTGGGTAATCCGTGCCAATTGTTTGACTTACCTCCCGTGAGGCGCATCACAGGAGCCTCTCATTTATAGCAGATATGGTCATAAAAATATACGGCGTTAGCCACGTGGGTCTCGCTTCTCAATACAAAGCATTATACAGATTGCTATGGTATAAGTACAAGATAGAACACAACAAAGTAAGAACGAGTTGCACAGTGTCAGGGCATAGATGTATAAGAGGATTCTTCCGTGTCGACGGATGGATGGACCATATAATACACGCGCATATTGTCGCTATCAATAGCAGTAGACGATTCTTGTGTTTCTTCGTCAATGGATGGCAGAGACTCTTGTACGTCTCCTCTAACTTCTATCAAGTAGTTCTCCTGGGCTGGTTTTAGTCTAACTTGGCACAAAGTTGTTTACACTTACCTTCACAAGTTTCCGAAGCATCTTGGTGACCAGTTCTTTGTGATATTCAATTTCATCGATGTCTTGCATCGTTTCTTCCTTGAGTTCCAGGTACCAGTCTATTAGTTCGTCACGATCCACTCCCCGTCCAGTCTCGCGCTCAACCTGCGTCAAGTGTAAGACGATCATGCTTCGTAACGTAATGTACGTATCATGAGTAATAACCATACGCCTTTTTGGTTGTGCAGGTGGGGCAGCAGGGTCAATTGCAGTTGCACCATCTGCCTGCGAAGAAGGTTTCTGAGCAATTTTCGTGTCGCTAGTTTGGGTATGGTCGGTAGACACGGCGTTGGGTCCTGTTGGGTCCGTCCCTTCGACTTCGGTGGACATGGCTACGTCTTGGTCAAGGTCGTTGTCGGTTCCCTCCGGTGCAGATGAACGTGGACGCGTCCTATCGGCTGCGCCTAATTCCTCCTCATCAAAGTCTATGTCGTCCTGTTCGACGTGGATGATTGATTGCCGCAAAAGCGAAAAAGCTTCTCGCACAAACGCAGGGGTGATCTATGTGTGGAAGTAAGTGGTGTGACAGGATCCCGTTATGCACAGACCTCTGAAGTACAGTTGGCTCTCGCAATGGCTTCGCTCAAGCGAATCATACTTTCCAGCTGACGTACGGTGATTCGGTACGAGTTTCTTCCAGTCCCGCCTGCATCGTCTTGCCTTAAAGTCCGGTACTTTTCTACTAATACATCCGCAGCTTCGGGTGTAAGCTAGATAGGACTTGGGAGTCAAAATATGCTGCTAGTCTTGATCAGTGGTGTTGATTACCTTAGGATTGAATGTCCTTGCATAACGAATGTACCGTTGTAATGTTTCGGTGCTGAATTCTGGCTTAATCGCGTCATCTTGGAAACGGTGAACATTGACGATATGCTTTGCAATGTTCATATCCGTCTTTTCGTCGCACTCGTCAAGTACGATAAAGAACAAATCAAACCGACTCATGATGGGTGCGCTCATCTGCAAATTGGCGCGAAGTGTCCTTTTCCTGTCATACCTCCCTCCGATGGGATTCGCTGCAGCAAGAATTGAAGTGCGGGCATTCAGCGTTGCATGGATACCTGCTTTCGCTATTGAAATAGTCTGCTGTTCCATTGCTTCGTGAATTGCGACTTGATCCGAAATATCCATCTTGTCAAATTCGTCAATAGCACATATTCCATTATCTGCCAACATAAGAGCACCAGCTTCAATCGTGAAGTCACCTGTCTCCTCGTCCTTCACTACTGCTGCTGTAAGACCAGCGGCAGAGGATGCCTTTCCAGATGTATATACGGCACGTGGAAGGAAGGAACAGACGTATCTTACAAATGTCTGTTAGGTGGGCGAATCAAGAAGAACGCTGAACCTTACTTGAGGAATTGTGATTTCGACGTTGAGGGGTCACCAACGATGCAAATATTGATATCGCCCCGAAGGTGCATTCCTTCCGGTGTCTGTTTGTGCACTCCACCCATAAGCTGCAGTAGGATGCCTTTTTTGACAATCTCGTGTCCATACACTGTGGGAGCAATGCTTTCGACCAGGCGCGAATAAATATCGTCAGTTTCAATCATCGTTTTCAATTCGTCGAACTCGGGCTCGGTCAAAGATTGGATGAAAGCCTGGCTGTCATCGCCTGTCTCTTCCTCCCCACGAATATTCGTCCCTCCCTGCAATGCCCATTAGACAGATCCGTCAAGTGGTCACGAACTACTTACACGTCCATCTGCATCATGAACCATGGAAGCAAGGAATGCAGTCTTGTATTGCAGGTCTCTAACACCCAGGCTCTTCAAACCAGTGACACCACTGCCTCCCACGCCCGCTGTGATGGAATTAGTGCTTCCCCTGTTAGCTTCTCGTTGTAGCTGCGCCTTATTGCCTCCTGGAAGGCCAAGTTGGCTTACGTCCGGAACCACAATAAATGCACCAGTAAAGACGCATTTGTCACCAGCTTTGGCTCGTTCCACCATTTCTCCGCGTAGTATGACATCCAAAGAACGAGGCATTGAGCCTGTAGGAATTTCCGAAGGATTCTCTTGTATGCGGACTTTCTGCCAGTCAGTAAACTTAGAAGTATCGATCTGCAATTGCCATGCTGATCTATTACCACATGTAGGATTAGGACAAAGAGATGGCTTTAGAAATGTTGGTTAACGGTACGGGCGCATGTCCAATCTAGCGCACCTCAGTATACTTGAACTGCTGTTCAATATCGTTTACTAGTCCTTTGCACACTTCACATATGAAGCTTCCATAAAGCAATTCAGGTCGAACTTCGCTTGTTCGGGTCACTGTCCCGCTTATGCTCATGAGTGTCCCAATCTTGTCTGTCCTCAGATCGCGAATTCCGGACACGAGAGGAAGATGGTAAAATGCGATGCCGAACTCCCGAGTTTGCAGATTTGCTGAGTCAGTGGTAGCAGCTGTAGGGTTTATTTTCAAATACTCTGGCTCGTATTCCGCGACCAAGTTGTGCAAAGCACGACGTAAGTACGGCAAGAACCGGTAGTATTGCTTTTGAACTGCATCAGCAAGGACATCGTCCTTTTGCAGAAGATGTCCGAAATCAACGTATAGTGTCGTCAGTTCATACTCTCGCATGGTATGAATTTGGTCGATGTAAATTAAATCACCCTGTGATACTTCTGGGCCTATGCCATCAGACCCGGGGGTGGCCACAAGAGTTACACCTTCCGTGTACCTAAGTAGAAATAAAGGTCCATTAGAATGACAATATATACTATTAACACGGACGTTTTCAAGAAAGTTTCCAAGCTTTCTGACACAGTCTCTCCGACAGTATCCCTGATGAGTGGTACGTCTCCGTTAGGTTGTGTCCTTGGCCTCCTGCGTTTCCTCGCATTCGGAGGGTCATTTGTAGGTTCTTCCTGGATGTCTAGGTTCAGGGCATCTGTTGTTCGGGCAGTCCTCCTCGGGGTTGTTGTTCTTTCCTGCGTCGAGTCTGGAATAGCGCTACTAGGTGGCAAAGCGAAATCGGCAGGGGTCGAGGTGGGGAAGTCTAGGTCACTCATCGTCAGATGCGCGAATGAAAAAGGGAAATCGTGAGTGTAATGACGCACTTCAGGGTGGGTCTTTACGCGCTTTATTACTACACAAGTATCACTAACGCTACAGTGTACATACGGCGCATCGGTTCGGCAACGAAATCCCGATTGAAGGTGAACCTCAAGCGGTTTATCGCCTGAGCAAATCAACAGAGGACTTGTAACCCGATCTACCGCTTTGCTCTCGGATCCTTCACCTCGAGCTGGTCCAACATCTTTCGAATCTCTGCTTGGAACTCCTCCTGGCAAGGAGTTATCATTATATGCGAACGGTTCAAGAGGTGCTCGAAGCTTACGTTTTTACTGTAATCGTCCTTCAATGGTTGCACCTGTCTCCACGCCCAGCCAAACTCAGATATCATTCTATCTTGTTTCGTTGTATCACCTGTTAGGAACCTAGCAACGCGTAACTGGACATCTTTCGACTTAGTTCGCCAATCCGCTATATTTCGCGGGAACTGTGCATCAAAAATTTTCCGATTCTTTTCTTCCCTCTCCCGTAGGAACATCCTCTTTTGGCGAAGATGCAAGAGCTCTTGGTGGTACGCATGATTCATGCGTGCAATATCGTCATGCCAGAAAAGCTCGTAACTCGGCGCATCCCTGGTGTTACGATATAGCTTCTAAGATGTACAGTCGATAATATAGGAAGGCTCAACAATATGGCAAACATACTTCAAGATTCTCATAGGACTCAATGGCGTCAGAGTTATTTTCGCCACGCGCAAGATATTGTGCTTCGTCTTTGGAGCGATGACGATGTAGAATTTCCTCATGATATTCCGCCGCATGCGTAGAGTACAATCGCTGAAGATCATCTAAATGTTGTTGCTTGAGTTTCTTGATTCGAGTGTCGATATGCGTAGAGTCTTCTGGTTCCTTAAATGCTTCATTCATCTGAGCCAGGCTGCGCGGAGTTCATGCGGCGCGTTAGAAAGGTCGGGTGTGAGACAGGGAATAGGCGAACCTGGGTATAGGACGGTCTTTCTGTGTTAGGACGTACATTGCCTGTCTATACCTATGCAACGCCTCGTCCGAGACTGAAACGAGTTCGTCACTGCCGTCCTCCTTTTTCTCGCCAGTTGGAAACACAAGCAACTTGGAAAAATCCCCTGGTGCTTCAGCAAAGCCATTTTCTCCTTGCTTAGATGGGCTTGGCTCTCTCGGAATCGTATTTTCGCTTAATAGTTTCAACATTTAGGCGGTGTTTTGATGCAGGGATATTAAGACTCAACGTTGCTGACCTAATACATGGAAGAAAGCCGCTGTAGCACAACCGAGTAGTTGAATTTCCCTTTCTGGACATTCATGGTCCCTGTCATACTTCTCTTGTCCCATCCATGAACGGACTTGAGCCGCTGGATCCTGCCTATGTTGCAGATACGCTCTCTCGTCCGCCCTTTGTTCCTGTACAAGGCGTCATCAATATCAGAGACCTCGGCAACCTTCCTTCGATCCACTATCCCGGCAAGCTCATAAAGCCTAATTTTATCCTTCGCTCTGCCGAATTGTCCGGTATTACAGAGGAAGGTAAGCATCCCAATATCTGACGTGTAATAGTTTGGTAATATACTATATCAAAGGCAAGGCCCAACTTAGACAACTAGGGATCACCACTATCTTTGATTTGCGATCAGACTCCGAAATGCTGAAATATAATGCACCTATACCAACCATCGACGGTGTGAATATTATACGGACACCCGTCTTCAAGACGAATGATTATAGTCCACAGGTTATAGCCAAGTAAGTATGTGTCGCAATTGAATTCCAGCCAGTATGTTGACTCTACAGGCACTATCAGTTATACGCAAGCGGCAAAACTGAAGTTTGTCGACTATGTTTTTCTGGAAAGGAAACTGCTTAGCATTTTCAGGCATTTATGGAGCTGTACTCCCGAATCTTGGATCATGGAGGGGCAGCATTTGGTGCTATCTTGCGACATATCAGGGATAAGTCGTCTGAGGGTTGCCTATTCCACTGTACAGCAGGTAAAGATAGAACAGGTGTTGTTTCAGCCATCATACTCAAGGTAACCTTTTACGACCTCACACGCTTCTCTTCCGTGACCCCTTTATCAGCTGGCTGGCGTTGACCACAAGGCTATCGCTTACGACTATTCCTTAACAAGAGTGGGCAGAGAGCCAGCGCGGGCCTTGATACTGGACCGCTTAACCCAAGAACCGATGTTCGCCTCGAATAGCGAGGCCGCTCTGAATATGTTTGCATGCCGGCAAGTGTTATCCGTATGTAACCCAGCTTACGAACTAATCTGTCTTTGCTACGCAACCAAGACTTGAAACAATGATGGCATTCCTGGATCTTCTTGACAATAAGTACGGCGGTGTCGAAAAATACGTGAAACAATTCATCGGGTTTTCTGATGCAGACATTGCAAGGGTTAGAGAGAACATTCTTATACCCGCGCTTCCTCATTTTGAGTCTTGAAATCCATATACATGATATTTCGGTGGTGGGGTCGTCTTAGATACGATGTATGGTAGCAGCGTTGGTTTCATGACTCTTTTAAAATATATCCTTTTAGTCTCTGCCTTCGCCATACGTACATTCATAATCATAGCAAACATTAGTTCCTCTTTGGCAGTACCGCTGGTCGTCTCTTTTGGACCTGTGCCAACACCGTGGTAGTATTTACAGGTGGTGTCGGACTTGGTCCATTTTGCAAACGTGCCCGAGGGTTTAGAGGTGACAAGGCACCACTCCTTAATGTAGGCACCGGGACCGTACTTGCCGAAACCTCTCCTGTCACTTTTTTTCTCATGGGAGGCCTAGACGTTGGGCGGCCAATTCTTTCACTGGTTAGCCCCGCGGCCAAAGGTTCTCCCGATTTGTCTCCATCCGGAAATTCGGAGAACGGAGTCGAATCAGCCCCAAATTGCTGCCTCCGAGCCTTTTCATGTCTAGCTTGAACCGAACGAAAGTGGTGCAGTAGCTCCTGCCACTTTATATCGTCACGCCCAAATTTGGACCGTGTCGTGATAGTGCCAACTGTTCTAAAAAGGAACGATCAGATAAATCCGTATGGATATGGGCCGGGTTTACGATTTTGGAACGACGTGTGGGAAGCCTGCCGAGTTGACAGCGTTCAGCCTATTCCTCAGAGATACAAAGGCAGTACTCTGAGGAAGTACCATAAGGAGACCATATAGACATTTGAACAAATGAGGGTGTCTCTCTGGTTCAAGCAGTTGTAGTCGGAGATCTTATGGAACTAAGTTTTGCTGGTTAAAATCAGTATGCTAGTACTCACAAGTAAACACCGGAGATTCGATCAGTTGAACGAGCTTGTCCATCTGAACAAGCATTTGCACGGTAATTTCTAGGTCAGCACTGCCTTGCGATCAACAACACCACTATTAGATGGAAGTTGTACTTACAATATGTTTAGAAGATTAGAGGCATGTTCATATGCCTGAGCCAACAGACATAACGAAAAGACGGACACGGCGTTGTGACACCAGGACCGGTATAAGGTTGTGAATAAAGCCTGTCCGTCTTGCTGTTTCTTACACATTATAAATTATTGAGCAATGAGGAGGGGGACACGGTACCCTTGTTTCAACGCCCTTCAGCCGTTTCCTAAAATCGGCAAGTTCAGGTGAGGTGATCAAAATAATGTTTAATTTTTGGACCATCACGCTCGCGAATTCCAAGTCCTTTTCAATTGCATTTAGACGTAATGATTTGACATTCAAGTCACTGTTTACCTCTTCCTTCTCCAGGATCTCCGCAAGAGTGCGGTAAATCTTCTCTGTGTTCAAGTTCACACACAACTGTCGAATTATAAGACTTCCTCTCTGGTCCAGTAGTCTTCGATCTGTGCTGAAGAGATCGAGAAGATTCATCATGAAGGATCGGAAGTATGTTTCTTCAGAGTGGGATGATATTTGGGCCAGTAGCTGAAGATCGTGTTTAATCACTTCCTCTGATATGTCTGACAACGTTTTCAAAAGTGCAGGGAAGGTGCCGTCATCCATTGAAAGGATCTAAGGATTCATATGCCGTCAGTACCGTAACAAAGCCAGTGGAGGCATGCGAACCTTCTTAGGAGCTTTCTTATGCAGCATTATCAACCATTTTAGTGTGGCTACCCGTGTTTCTTCGAATTCACTCAAGAACTGAACCGTCAATTCGTTCACAGTCGCTTGATAATCAAATAAATCTGTATCTTCAGGTACCGAAGATCGGTCACCCTCATTTCCCACCTGGCTTGAGGTAGAAGCAGGGGACTGCGGCCTACTTCCGTTACTGACACCAGGAGGTGCCACATCCGCGACAACAGGTTTGGGAATTAATGATCCATCAGCCACTGAACGATTTCGAGAAATCAAGGGTGGAGTCGTTGACGTTTCTGGGATTACTTCTGCCTGATTAGATTGTTTGGAGTTGCTCGTACCAGTGGTAGGCGTAGGAGAACGTGGCAGCCGGGGCTGGGCCTTTTCTGACGCCCTCTCGCTTGTACGAGTTGGCGGAGGTTCCGAAGGTGAAGGAAAATTCTGGATTACGTTGTAAAGAAGCTTATTGGTGTATTTTGCCGCGCTTTGTATCATGGACACATGATGAGCTAGATTCGGCAAAATTGCGGGAATCAGACGCGGTGTAAACGGCACCATGACCTCGTGGGCGAAAGCGAGAAACTCTGCCAGCCATCTCAGTGCTGTCGACTGCTGAATCTCATCGTCTGCAGGTAACCATAAGATCATGATAAGAATGGACGATTAACCTTAACTGACGCTCTCCATCAAGCTGCCGGATGAGAATCTCAATGATTGCTGGGTAGTCTATACGAACGCCTTGACCTGGGACCCAAGCTGCCAGTAGGTCAGATAGCTCATGCGAAGGAGCAATCGTGCGAACTAACCACCCGTGTCACGTTCAGCCATATCGGTAACAGAGGCATAATCGTCTTTGAGAGTCGATTCATTGTCCAAATTGGTATTCTCGTCACTCTCGGAGATAAAGGCAGAACGCTCTGGTTGCTCAAGTTCTGACGGCTTCTCTTGTGCAAAGTCGGGCTTTCTCGTTGACGAGGTACTCTTTGCCTGTTCTTCGTTAAGCCGATTTACTGCCGTGACTTCGCGTAGCTCGCGCAGGAAATCAGCGAGAACATTCTCAGTGGCAGTCCGCACTTCTTCAGTTGGGTCAGATAAGTATTTACTAGCAATTCGCGGACACGTCAGCAATGAGATGCTTAGTTAGAGTTGACGTCACGTACAGGAGCCCATCCAGGAATTCGGGAAGGTAGGTTATCAGTTCCAGCTCCGGGACCGAGTCCAGGACTGTGATCCACGAGACAAGATAACTCCGGGTGAATGGATTAACAGGGTATATTCTCTCCTTAAGCAAAGGAATGAAATGAAAAAGTGAAAAGGCTCGTCCCGTCGGCTTGCCGTCGTCGCTACCATCCGAATATGGAATCAAGACGCCACGAGCTTCGAAACGTTCATCCCTGACTTTGACAGTTGCTGGGTATAGAGGAATATAGACAGATGCATTCTCTGCTACGATGTCTTTGAGCAAACGATCAAGTAGCTCCGCGCCGTTCTTGACGGACAATTCAGAATCGGCTGCAAGCTGTATTCCACTGAGACGCTCACGTGCCTGTAGCTATTGACGAACGTACTTTGCTGAGAGCATCAAAGATCTCGTTAAAGTAGACAAGTATCTCCCCTTTAGATACCTTGGCGATATTGTATAGGCATTCTGCGGAAAAGTAACGGATCCTATTCTCTGGGTCGACGAAGCAGTCGAGCAGAGGGCCTACAAATTTCGGCATATAGGCCGCAATATCTGTAGCCAGAGCAATGGCAGTTCCAGCCAGGCCGATAAGACCGCCGTTTCTTATGTGCAAAGGATTCGAGGTGTTGCTGAACATATCGATGAGCTGATCAATTATTGCGGGGATCTTCTCTCGTGCACCACCGGGGGCATTGCATTCGCGCACCTGTCTAAAGCAGGGCCAAGTGAGTCTACCAAGAAGCCAAGCAAGCGCGGTGGATACTTTTCGAGCTCGAGCGCAGCAGCCTTCCGCTTCTCATAGATCTTGTCCACTAGTTGCTTGGCAATGGTGGCATCTGGGAGATCGTCAACACGGTAGGACAGAAAGAGGAAGAGACGTACCCATTGTTAGGTGTGCATGTGAGCGACTTGGACGCGTCTCAACAGATGAGGTCACGGTGGCTGCGCCCCACCTCTGGAAATGGTCGCCGCTGCTGCCCTCGGCCTCTTTCTTATCCTCCCCTTTGATCCTGAGGTGCTCAATTCATCTCATTGTCTAGCAGACAGCTTCTACGGCAACTATCGCGATGGTCACATTCTCCGCAGCCTCTTCAGATTCACTCAGCATCAACGGAGCTGCTTTGACTCCTACCCGTCGACGACTACGGATCTCGAAAACTCGTACAAAATCGTAACTCAGTATGAACCCCAGCAACTTATCTGGCTGGAAGCTGAAGTCATTGACGCGAATCTGCAACCACAAGAGCAATTCAACCCCGAACACTGGCTCGTTACCGCACTTGACCAGACTAATTCTAGACTGAACTCTGACGGTGCCAACCAGCAGCGCTTTCATTCTCGACCCAAACCCAGGAGTGACCACGTCATATGGACGTCAACTAAGGCAACACTCATGTCCGTTGATCTTGAGATGTGGAGGGTGCTTGACATGCAACTTCCGCGGTTCTGGAAATCGACCCTGATCCCGTCCAATCCAACCGTGTACCACCCTGTCCCGTCTCCATCGGAGGATCATGTTCAACGCATCGTATCTCAATTACACTTCAACCCTGTAATTGCATCCGCTGTCAACAACATTTCTTTACCTCAGATGAAAGACGATATTCGTTTTCTAACAGGTGAAGATGGTGAATCCGGTATTGTATCCAGACACTCGTTTAGTCCCGGTGCTCTGGTTGCTGCGAATTGGCTGAAAGGTCGTTTTGAGGAAATGGGTGCAACTTGCGAGCTCAAGCCATTCTTATCCGGCTTTGCGCCAAACATCATATGGTATCTGTTTTGTTCGGTATAGGCGCCAACTCCTTTTTTTTAATAAGTTATGCAGCCGTTATAATGCTTTGGAAGAGACGGATTCTATAGTCATTCTTGGAGCTCACTACGACAGTCGTGGATCTTTCGGATTTGTACGTGCGCCGGGCGGGAACGATGATGGTTCCGGATCGATATCCTTACTTTCAATTGCACGCACGATAGCCCGCAAGGGTATCAAATTCCGGAGCAACGTTCAACTATGTCTGTTCGCTGGAGAAGAGCAGGGCCTTCTGGGCTCAAAAGCACATGCTTGTAGGAATATTTCCATGTTGCGTAGTACAACTCCACTGATGTGAGATGCATGTAGGGCAACTAAAGGAGGAAGGCGCCAACGTGACACTGATGATTCAAGCAGATATGCTTGCATACCGTGCATTTCAAGAGCCTTCACAGATTGGCATCCCGGACCTGTCCGTTTTATTAGGATCTCTTTGTTGTTGCACTAAGTTCTGATATGTTCTATATCAGGATTGGCTCGCCAGCGGCTGCCGAGCTGGTCACTAAAGTAGCAGCGATCTATAGTCCTGAGTTGCGTGTCGGCCTTACCCCAGTATGTCAAGTTCATTCAGTTCAAATGCGGTAGTTTATGAGACACTGGAAGGTTTGTTGTAGCGATCATCAAGTGAGTCTATATATGACGCTAGGTCGACAAAAAAAGGTCAACCTATATCATATACTAGTCATTTCATGAACAAGGTTACGTCGCCACGCAACTCTTTGAACGTGCAGGTCCAAGTGCGGTTTTAATTTCCGTTCATGAACTGCTTGCCAAATAACGATTAGTAATGGACCCCATGTACCACAACAGCGGTGCGTAATAATAGTTGAATCGCTCTGCTGCACAGCTAAATGTCTGTTGTAGGCGACCTTAGCGAACGGGAGGGATACGATTTTGATCAATTACAATCGATCGCCAAGGTTCAGGTACGAACATACACTTTAGTACGTGTTGTCAAATAGTTAATTAATGGATGTAGTTTGCAGCCCTGCTGCACATAGCTGGATATGAGATGGCATAGCTATCTCATTCCTGCCAGTCTTGGTATGTAGCTAGTTGTTTACAGCCCAATAGATTTGCGAATAGAGTCAAGAAGGATATCATGGTGGTCGCCACCGGCCTCCCACATGGAGAATCCCCGAATACCGATTGATTTGATAAAATTACCTTTCTTGGAGAATGCCTATTGATTATTTGTTAAGGGACAAATACTCGACAACCGATTTATACCATACCTTTGCATCGTCGTAAGAAACCAGGATCCCGCTGGTCTTGTTATACACGTACGCCTGTACCATTTAATTAGTCATTATATTCCTTAGCTCCGTCACTTTATTTACCGTTTTGCTGCAGTCGTCAAATTTATAAGCAATTCCATTTTGCGGCTTTCCGTGATTATTTAGATATCCTAGAGAGACCAAACCCCAGAAATTGACATTGCCTCCTGGGCCCGTTGGATTACCGCAAACATCAACGCCTGCCGCGTCATCCCAGGCATCACCCACAGGTTCATTCGAGCTGTCGAACTGGGGATATGAAGCCAAGGAATAACCACTAAAGGCATTGCTGGGCTTGACCCGGAACGAATGGCCATACGAAGCAACGCCAAGTACCAATCTGTTATACGGGAAACCTGCGGCATGCCATGCCTTGACCGCGGACATTGCAGATCCAATCCGATTGGCGGGCTCTGCACAACTGTCGTCGAGGGGCGCATTGGGCCCTACCTTCGGGCTCCAGGGACCCCAAACGTCGTAGTTCATTATAGCAGCCCAGTCAAGGACATGCGCAAAACCTGCTACGTTTGTGGATGGCTGTCCGTTGACGCCGCGGAAGGGTACAATTTGAGTTGCCGCAGTGAGAATAAGTTTGGCACCGTCAGGATGGCTTCGTAACTCTTGCAGGAAGGCCAGAAAATTAGCAGAGTCTTGTGGATTTACCAAGTTACATCCAACGCCCTGAAGCCCGGGGTATTCCCAACTATCCAAGAAAGCTCGTAAATCGTTATTCGAGGAATGGAAAAATGACTGACTCAAAGTCAAGCCCATCAAGATTATATTTCTTGGCAAATTTGGTCACAGTTTTGACGAAAAGTCTCCTGTTATAAGCCGACCTCACGCTAGACGACCACCACCGGGAGCCTGACCACCCCCCAATTGATACCAGTACTTTAACACCCTATAACGCAGTTGAGCCTACAATTCTACAAGTGCCATATACTCACATGTTTGTGAGCGGTCTCAACAAATTTCGGCAACAAATCTGGATTAGAGCCAGTCAGGTTCAACTGCGTTACGTCCGGCGTAGTCTCGCTATTTGCGGATAAGCGTAGGCATTCTTTAGCATTATATACTCACGCAAAGGACCATGTCATATGGGTGTACTTGGACCAGCTGACCCCAGAGATGGGAAATGCTGGATTTGAGGTTGCATGCCAACCTGCAAACCAGGCGGAGGCAACTTTAGAGTAACCTCTCCTGGCGTGTTCCAAGGCGATGCCTTGGTATCTCGCATGAGTGGCAGGGAGAGATGAAAGTAAAAGAAGACCAAAGGATAGACAGGTTAAAAATAATGATCTCATGGTGGAGAAAGTGAAGACGGGTCTGTGGATGGTCGACTTTGTATCTCTTCTTTAATGGCGTTTTGAGTAGTCGACACACGTCGTACTAGTGGTTGACCGTTCTGCCGAGCAACAGTATCGCTAGCTACATATTACAGCCCAGGTTACGGACGTCCCTGTCGTGCATATCGGACATATGAATGGTTACAAGTAAATGGTATATATATTATAGTTATAGCATTGAATCTATATTTGGCCATTCCGACTTAACCTTTTATGTAGCATCGCCGTTGGCATGAAGGACATCGCCAAGGCAGAACCGGCGGCAGCGGAGGCTTTCAAAACCTGGCTTTCCAAGCATGGAGGATGTTTCCACAAGAACGTTGTGATAGCAGAAGGTATCCACTGGTCGTTGTTCCAACGTTTTTATAATTACCGCTATTTACCAAATTCATCTTTATCGCTACTAAAGGCGTATGTGGAGCCTCCCTCGTTGCCGTAGAAGATCTGCCAGCAGACGCAACAGTCGTTTCTTGCCCATTTTCACTCATCATCACTCAAAAGCTCGCCCAGAGTGCCTTATCGAGCTTAATCAATGTCCAGGAAATAATTTCCGCTGAAAACTGGTCTGAGCGCCAGTGGATCTCTACATACATTTGCTTTCATTGGATCGTCGGCCAAGATAGGTGAGAATGCCCGACCTGGCGTCCCCCTCATTTTGATTATCTATCAATTCTAGGGAGGAAGGCCAAAAGTTATCCCATCATGAATATGTGCAAATGCTTCCATCTCCAGACAAACTTCGTACACCTCTTTTCTTTACGACATCTGAGCTTGAGGCGTTTAAAGGCACAAATATATACGGAGCAACTTTAGACCGACAACGGGAATGGCAGGCAGAACACGTCAATTGTCTGGATGCAATATCAAAATCAAGTGCAGAATGGGCCGCTTTGTTTACATGGTCATTCTGATCTTTCTCGCGTGTCTAACACGCGCGTTACATCTGACTAACGTTTTTCCGTATTGTTTTAACATATAGGGAACGGTACGTCGCATGCGCAACGTACCTTTCTTCACGTGCATTTCCGTCTTCTCTATTGGCTCGAAATCCATCTGCAGCCCAGTTTTCGTCTGCGGAGCCGATCTTGATTCCGGGACTCGACATCTTAAACCATGCTCGAGGCACCGCAGTCACATGGAATATCACCTATCCGCTTCTGGATAACCTAGATACGACGCGATCACAGTGCGAACCTTCCATCTCTCTTATCCTCCATAGCGCCGCAATACCCCACCGAGAGTTATTTAATAATTACGGGCCAAAGCCGAACTCTGAGCTTATCATGGGGTATGGTTTTTCCATCCCTGATAATCCAGATGACACTATCCTCCTCAAGATCGGGGGTTTAAATGGTCAGCGCTGGTCTGTGGGGCGTGATGCTCGTGGAATAGAGGGGTTATGGGACGAGATTGTCCAATCAACCGCATCCGAAAAGATACCGAGCTACGAGAATCAACTTGACGCGGCTGATCTATTGATGGAGATGTGTAAGGCACTTTTCGATAGATTACCGCAATCAGATGCAGGCGACAAGCATGACATGCGGCATGAGGTGAGGGTCATGTTTGAAGATTACATCGAGGGTACGGACTTTAGGCGACGGCACGAGTGAGATGGAGTGACTGATTAAAATACAGGGCAACGGGATATAGCGGCGTCGGTAATCAGATTTGCAGAAGAGAAGGAGCAGGAGGGGATATGGGCAGCACGCGAGGAAGGCATAGAGTTGGTGATGGACGGCTGAGGCACCGGCCGGTCAGACGCGGGGAACGTGGTTATTTCACTAGTCCATCCTGCCTCATTTTCCCCAATCCACCCGTGTTTCTTACCCCCAGCCTCTCCTTATTTTCTAATTCAAGCCTGAGTCTAGGCAATATATATATTTCTCTCCCTCCACAACTATGGCCTCCAGTGATGCAGCAAAGTGAGTATTTTCTACACACACAGTCCATTTATTTCCCTGCACGTGGTGTTTATAGTACTGATAGTCTCCCCCAAGAGGCAAGAAACGAGCCAGTGCCGATTCCCAGCCCAGCCTCAGCAAGCGTTCCTCGTCGTCGCTTTCGCCCGTAACTTCGGACAGCGAAGCTGATAGTCTGGCGCCCATTCCAAAGACCAAGAGGCGTACGTTCCCACCCACCTCTCTATCAGCGTTGATCTAAACTGCTCCCCAGCTAAGCGTGCTGAGACACGAAAGTGTCCTGTCTGCGATGAACTGATTCCCCTTCGACTTCTGTCCAAACATGCCCTTCTCGAAGAGGAGCGAGTCAACGGTATCATTCAGCAAATTGGATCAACCGAATCTGTAGAATCGCTTGACGAGTTCCAGGTTGCAGATGGGTACGGCGCGCCTTCATATTTAGAATTGGACATATCTCAAAGGCTCATATTGACAGACCAGGTCCAAGCGCCCGGCGTTCGGCTCTAAGAGCGCGCAAGTCTCTGCGATCTAGCAGTTCCTCTGCAGACAGCGTTGAACAGGCCAACAAAGTTATCCAAGTCATCAAACGCCACCGCAAGCAGCGACATGCTCGCTTGCGTGAGCTCACGCGAGATCTAGATGACGAAGCAACAAGTTCCGGGACTGGTTCCTCTCGGGACTCATTTGTACGCAGACGAGCTACTGGCGAGATACAATGTCCAGTTTGCATGATGAACATCCGTGGGGATGAGGATGTTCTTGAGGCTCACATCGATGCTTGTCTGGCTGATCAAGCCAGACGCATTGAAGAACGCACAGAGGTGCATCGAGAATGGGATGATATGGATACGACGGAAGGTGTAGGTTATGTTGGCGACGTCACAGGTGCGGGGAAATACGATTCGATCTGGGGGGAAGCTAATATAAGCACGGGAATAGGTACTGGTTTTCACACTCGAAACCCCGACGATCAGGACGTAGAAGATGATGTGGACATAGACGGTGACGACCAAGCCATATATGGAGAAGCGCAATTCACGGAAGGAGACGTTATTTCTCTTACGAGAAGCAGAAGCTCGGATGATATGGACGACGGTGTCGATATCGAAATCGACGGTGAAAGTGAAAGTGAGGACGAATCTCACGACGAGCAAAAGACCCTGCATGATCTCGTTGCTGAGGGCAAGCTAATCAAACGAGTTAACTCTACCGATGGCGTTGAAGCAGTCCGGGCGAAGATGAATGAAGTAATGGGCATGGGGGATATAGAAAGAATTGACATAGCAATCGCAACTGCTCAAACTAAAGGTGATAGAGCCGCGTTGATAAATGCTCTGGAAAACAAGATCGCATTGTTGGTAGGTCTGTCTTACTCCGTTTACTTCCCCCATTCAAATGCTCTTTAGGAATCCATGCGCGTTGCATCTACAACTTCGTTGCTCTGTCGAATTTGCCTGGATCCCTATACAGAACCCACGGTGTCCACGGGGTGCTGGCACACTTGTTGCCGCGAATGTTGGCTACGGTGCCTAGGGTCAACCAAGTTATGCCCAATCTGCAAGCGCATCACAGGCGCCACTGATTTGCGCCGCGTATATTTGTAATCGGGCCTTTTCTTTCATTTTTACTTTTCGAGTCGGAACTAGAGTATGTATTAGTAACAGACACTGCGGATACTATGTTTTTAGAGGGACAATGCTCATATCTGGCCTCGTCATGTCCACTCGTGACATCGTCTGATAATCCTCGACGAAGGGATACAACGGACAATGCAATTCGGGTATGGCAAGTGAGTGCCATACACCACGACAGTTGAATCATAGCAAGTGTAAGTGTAGTCTACTTACTTGTATACCATCACATGAAAAGCAGACGCAGCTGCAAGGTGGGATAACTGTGCATTAAGCGGGGGAAGTATATTGTACAAATAATCGGAATGATGGAATTCATCGTCTAAACCTTCTCAGGTACACGAAAAGCTCGTACGGAGTGTTCAAGCTAGTGGACTGATCAATCTAGCAGTAGTAGTGTGTTAGCTACTGACATGCGGTGCAACGTGTCGTAACATACTTTATAAGTGACGGCTGTGGGTTGCTCCGAGTGAAACCGACATAGATAATGAGAGGTATCCAGCCGTAATGCAAGACGGTCTGGAGCAAAAATTAGGCGAATAGCACGAGAAGTGGAATGAACTACATACACGTCCAACTTCAACAGCTTTGGCGATAACCTCCTGTAAAGGACGTGTTAGAGGCCCGCCAAGGGGGCTGAATTCATAGTTCGACCCACTTTTGTGTCCTCTGAAGGCATTCTTTTAGTTTTTGGCGACGGGTGAAGAAGGCGAAAGAGAACACGAAACAGCGGCAAACTCCGACTGCCCACGACGATTTTCTGGTGATCGGCGACCCTGCCAGTGTACCACTCCACCGTCAGATATCAGACAAGAACAACCATCTCGGCCGTCTTAAAGGATGCCTCTCGGCCCGCCGTCGTCTGCAGTAAATATCCAAAACACGACCTCAGCGAGTGCGATACAAAACGTACCGTATGTCTTGTTGTCCTCGATCTGGGCGTACTTTCCGTAACCGATTGGACAAACTCTGTAGACGCGCACCATCGCAGGTACTCGTTCATCCAGTGGCACTATTCTCCATCCTCGATCACTACCTCCGGCGGACGGACGAACAGGATCGTGTCATTGGGACCCTCCTCGGCACACGCACCGACTCGGATACGGTCGAGGTGCACACCGCATTCGCGATGTTGCATTCAGAGACGAGCGAGCAAGTTGCCGTTGATGCGGATTATCTCAGAGTTATGTATGATCTATGTCACAAGGTCAACCCTCAAGAAGTCATCGTTGGTTGGTTAGTAAATTCTTCAACTTATTTCCCCTCTTGATTGTTGATTGGGAGGAGATCAGGTACTCTACTGGACCAACCCTTAATACGTATTCTGCCTTGATCCAAAATTTCTACTCGCAAGAGACGGCACCATATCCAGCGGTGCATCTCGCACTGAATACGGGCACCGAGCAGAGTGAGGAGCCCGGCGTCAAGGCATATGTTAGGTAAGGGTCGAACATTTTGGATGCTTGAAGTGTGGCTGACAGGATTTAAACAGCTCTCCTGTTGGCGTAGTCCCCAAACTCGAAAATTGTGTCTTCCTTCCGGTTCCTGTCGACCTTAGACTGCACGGAGCAGAACGCAGTGGACGTGAGTTTTATTTTCATCCATTGACTTGATGTGGTAGCCGATGTTATACGCCCTCGAATTTCAGTCGATCTTCTTATCCAGGCTGCAAATTCATCAAGTTTGACTACCTCTCAGCCTGTAACGGACTTGGAAATTCTAGAATCATCTCTCAAATCAGTGTCAGATATGCTTGATAGGGTTCTGACATACGTCCGCGCAGTGATTGAGGGAGAGAAAAAAGGTAATGCCGCTGTTGGCCGGTACCTTATGGACACCTTGGGTGCCAGCACGGAAGAGCTTGAAAAGGGCGGTTTCAATTCAAGTTCGCAGGTACGAAAAGATCTGATAAAGCGTGATGCCCCATACTCAAATGAATGCGCAGGACATGTTGATGATCTCGTATCTCGCAAGTCTTGTGCGGTCGCAGGCAGAAGTGTCAGCGCGGTTGGCACTTACTTCTGTTTAGCAAGTCGAGTGCCTAGTGCACCCCATCTATTGTGATCTGACGCACTACCCGAGGACATCCGCTCTGCACTCTTTTCCTGAGTTGGAATAGCTGAATATATTCAGTTCTGCTATTCCTGCGCCTCAAGTCTTTGAGGTAGATTTAAACAAAGTGACGTCGAGTGCTGTCAACCATAGAGACTTAGCTGCAATAGACAAAATGAAACTAATGTTAGGCGAGGATGTAACCTCAAATCCTTTTGACGTAGAGATACACGGGCTGTTCCTGTGGAACCTACTCATCCAAAGATTGTAAAACATTGGACAGCCTCTCCTTCCTAAGGGGAATCCACAGAATTTCACCGCTTCCAGCACCAGCCTGCACAGAAAGCACCAACCCATGATCTCTAAACTCGCCAAGAACCGCTCTAAGTGCTGTATCATTCGTCGCGATGAAGTTATCTCTTGCTGCATTGAACAGGCCATCATAGCCTATCCCATACTGTCGTAGATCAGCGGTGCCCACCGTACTATCTTTGGAATTTGACCCATCTGCGCCAGCGGATTCCTGAATATTCTCCAGCTGCCTTGTCGCCATCAAGATGAATAGCTTCTTGGCCCTCTGGGTAACGGATGCTAAGATATGCAGCGCAGCTGTCTCGGTCATGGCTGTTCCTGCCGACTGGGCAGCGAGGAGAGCAGCTTCTGAGACCTTTCTGTGCGATCCGGTATGAGCACCTGAGATGGATGAACGATCTGCATACACCAATTCGGTGTCGTATGACTCGAGAGTTGTCAGGTCATGCCATAGCCACGCAAACCCGCGTTTCGGGTGGGCAGAAGTGGACAGGAGCTTGTCATGCTCATCCACGTCGTTGGATGACGGTTTCCGTGCGGCACATTCAGACGTAGACCACAAAAGGGGGGCATTGACATGATCTATCGATGCTACTATGTGTATACGCGGGTTCATCGCCAGGAATGCCAGAGATGATTTTGCTTTCTGCGACCGTAGAGGCACAGCATCAATATTGTGGATGATGACATACAAATGTCTCTTTTGTGCCGGTCTAGAGAACGCGTCGTATATCCGTTTCGCGTGATTTTCGATGGTGGTGGAGGTGTCTGCGTTTAGAAGGCCAGGTAACTTGTCGATAGATGTGAAAAGCTCTTTGAGTGAGAAATCGGGCCTGAAGGCATTAGCCGTGACAACATGACCAACTTTGGCACAGTAGTCTCTCGCAAATTGGTCGAGGACCTGTCGCTTTGAGCCCAAACCGTAAAGAAGAATATTGAATCCCTCATTGAGTTCAAGCAGGAATCTGCCAAACAGCTGTGCGCGCGATTGGCCTGAAGCGAGGAGTCTTGGATGAACTGGCGGGATTTTGGAGGTGGACGCGTGGGCTGACTGGATGCCCTCTAAGTACTCTTCGGGGGATAGTGGTGGCAAGAGCGATGAAAAAACATTTGAAGAGGTCTGAGAGCGGGATGCAGCATGGCTGAAATACGCATCGAAGGATGTCTGGGAGATCATGCAAATGACTAGTCTACAGAGATTAATTAAGCAATACATAAATATCTAGCCGCATCAACTGTTGAAGACGCGCGAATACTGCAGGTCATGTCGAGCAGCTACTACCTCGCCTAATGGCCACGTATTCGCCGGGCCATCCATAGTCACGTCGAAATTCGCATCTTCGCTCTCAAGAATTCCTGTACGGAAGGGGCCACAGCGAGAGGCCTCTGCAGCGACCAATGGCCGCACTATATGCAACAAGAGCTGCTGAGAACGATATGGTCCAATGTTATTAAGCCGCACTGAGGCCGAAAGCAACCCTCGAGCATGTAGAAATAGATGGAGATATTGTGCGCGTTCTGTAGTGAAGGGCTGTTTTCATCCTGATGGCAGGAAAAGTACAGGATGGAAAGTCGAGAAGGGATGCGAACCTAACGAAAGACCTAGGGCAGCTGTAAGGACGCCCCAACAAATTGGTAGATGCCCTGGTGTCTCTTCACGCCGAGTGAGGAGTTTGAAATCATCTAAGAGTTTCGAAAGAGATCCCCCATCATCTTGGCTATGGGGCGACATGCCCTTGAACAAGTCGGCATGAATAGATGGCGTGGAGAAGCCTTTTGAGAAAAGGGTAAGGAGGGCAACACCCTGGGTCATGGAGGCGCGACGAGCAACATGATTCAGTGTTGATGCCTCGTATAACTGATCCAAGGCGAGAAGGTTGCTAAGAGTCACCTCCTTCCCGGGACAGGACTTGGCTGCAGCAACGATACGATGAGCATCGGATACGAATGGGAGCGCACTGCGGGCATAGGTCCCTAAGCTTTGCCGAACAAAATTGACGAGCGCATGCTCTGAAGTAGGAAAAAGGGAGGTGAAGCCATGCTTGAGATAAGACTCGAGACCACTGGAAGCGACGAAAGAGCCCGTTGGAAGGCTGCTGTCTGATAACAGGAGCAGAACATAAGTCTCCTCGTCGCTGTCCATGAAGCTGGCGCGAACGACACTGATGGCCGGCCGGCAGAGTCGGATGACTGGTCGCTGTCGCCGAAAGAGTTGACACACGCTCAACCGGTATGCCCATACCGTCGTCGTCGTCGACGACGACGATAAGAGTCACCCACAGTGCCCTCCGTGCTTGCTCACGGCACAGAGCGCAACATCCACAGGTGCAGCGGCTCCAGCGTGCAGCAATTTCTACGCGCTCCCCCCAGACATCTGAACCTCGGGGTAGAGCATCACTATCTCTCGACTCACGCCCACCGGAACAATCCCCAATTGTGGGTAGCTCACCGACTGCAGCGCCGAATCGGATACCTCAAGATAGTAAGCGGCTTTGTACTCTGCAATATCCCGTTAGGAGCTCACCACTGTAGGACCAGGACCGTCCACACCTATAGAGCAATACCAAAGACTACTAGAGACAGGTGCTCTGCACGACGATAAACATCAGGCAAGAATTATACAGAAATTGCAGGACCTACATGACAATGTGCTGCGATACAACCCTCCTCCTATACCTTCTTCAGCACCATCTACCTCTGTCGTAAGTGAAGCCGATTTTCTGCCGTTCATCCCCATTATTAACTTCAAGCTCAGTTTACACGTTTTTTAAATCGTGAACCATCCTTCCCAACTTCACCGCCTCCGTCAGCACCCAAGGGCCTCTACTTATATGGCGACGTCGGAACAGGAAAGACAATGCTCATGGACATGTTCTACCAGACCCTTCCACCCACAGTTACACGGAAACGTCGAGTCCATTTTCACGCCTTCATGATTGACGTCCACAAGCGATTGCACGCTGCAAAAATTGCCATGGGTTACCGCGGTGGTGACCCAATTGTCCCGGTAGCGAGGGACCTCGCACAGGAGGCCTACATATTGTGCTTCGATGAATTTCAAGTGCGTGTCCTATTCTTTTGACGAACTTGATGCTAAACACCGATGTAAAGGTAACCGATATCGCAGTTGCTATGATTCTACGGAGACTCTTGGAGTCATTGCTCAACTACGGGGTCGTATGTGTCATAACATCAAAGTATGCTTTTTTTTTTTTTGGTAAGGGACTCCCAACTTATATTTCTCCCATAGTCGACACCCAGATGACCTCTATAAGAACGGACTCCAACGAACCAGTTTCGTTCCAGCCATTGAGCTCCTTAAATCGCAATTCGAAGTTGCAGACCTAAATTCTGGAACGGGTAAGAATGCTTGCACCTCCTCTCCCACACCTTCCACTGTGTTATCATGCAGATTACCGATGTATTCCCCGACCTCTATCTCAAGTCTACTTCAATCCACTAACCCCTGAGAATAACTTGGAGATAAATAATTTGTTTCAGATGCTCACGGAGGGAGACCCTCTCATCAAGAATCGCGAGCTCAAGATTTGGGGACGTCGTCTAGTCATTCCCGAGAGCACAAGTCGCATGGCCAAGTTCCATTTCCATGAGCTCTGTGGTCAGCCGTTGAGTGCTGCCGACTATTTGGAGGTGACAAATACTTTCGGTACGGTATTTGTTCTTGATGTGCCCAAGATGGGAGTTAAGACCAAGGATATGGTGTGTATAACATACGTGGACTCCGCTTGCGCCTCCTGTAATTAAATTACCGTTTCAGGCACGTCGGTTTATCACATTCATCGATGGCAAGTGAAAGAACTCTAAAAATCATCACATTCATCCAATGATGGTTTGACAGCATGCTACGAGAGCAAGACGAAGCTGTTCGTGACATCGGAAGTACCTATCTATCAAGTGTTCTCAGATGACACTTCCTCAACCGGCAAAGAGGACCAAGGTTTGTCTGATCACATGAGAAGTGTTATGGACGATCTAGTACGTGTTCTAGTATTGGCAGAATGATCTGATTCTGATGCGCCCCCCTCTGTCAGGGTCTGTCTGCGGACGTTGTTGGTCGTAGTTCCATGTTCACCGGCGAGGAAGAGTTATTTGCGTTTGCCCGTGCTTACTCGCGCCTCGTCCAAATGGGCAGTAAGGAATGGGCTGAGACGGCGGGGCAGAAATGAGTGCAGGGACCCAAGCATATATAATACACAAGTCTAGCGAGCCGGCTCGATGCGATCCTGATTTGTAGCCATGGCCAAAATTACATTTCATCGGGAACCTACGGGGAGTGTATTTTTCAATCGGCAACATATAGTACTATGTTCATATTCATTTATCAAACTGTGTCTGGGTCCGATTTGGTCAGGACCCTATTCGACGCTCTTGGCCATATTACTTACGAGGGAGCTTCTGATAGTCCGACGTTACCAAACTGGTACACATGACGTGGCGGGGAAGTATCCCAATCGAGTGGGGTGCAAGCACGTTCGCGATAGGGGCTATGGACAGATTTGGATTAACCTAATCAGTCAGCCTGATATCGTCCAGGAATTTGCGACGGCTAAGACATTAGGTATTACATTTGCATTACATTGTTACATCAAATGCTGCCCGTCACATTCCTTCCTCCATTACCGAGAACAGCACTACCCCTCGCGAGATTGGTGGTACCAAAGTCAGAGCGAATCCCATCGCTCTGTTGTTCACTTCCTTTTTGAAGGATAACAGAAACAACATCATTGTCTTTGTGTGTACCAAAGATGTTGTCCAATTGCTGGTGCGATGGTGTTCCCAAGAGACCTTGGGCACCTTGGCTGGAATGGAAGACCTGGAATGCTTTTAATGCACATCTCAGCATCATCAGGCGATTCCATCTTATGTGAACTCCTTACAATCGACGACCTCTGATAGAGGGATCGACCTGTAGGGAGCTAGTCAATGGGGTTAATCGAGAGACATACACAAGATGTTTACGTGTCTGAATTCATTGATTAGCGTCATCCCCGGGACATTAATGAACAATCAAACTTACCCCCTGCTTTCCATTTTCTATACTATAAAGATGGAAAGTGGGGTTATCATTGATGTCCATGAGAGAACCTTTCTAGCTATTACCTCGGCTGGATTGACAATGACAATGAATTCATCGGGTTTATCATGCTCAGGTTTGTATACAACCCTGCAGACGTTTTTGGCGTTCTTGACCATGATGAATGGTATTCGGAGTGGATGATTGTTTGATGGCACAAGGGCGGCCTTTATTGAAGACCAGCAGTATGACGTTGCCGCGGCTGACGTCATGAGACTGTTGCTATTGGCTACTTCGTATGCAGGATTATTCGAGAATATGCTTGTTATACGAACAGTGGTTGGTACGGAAGATCAGCTTCCCTCCTCGCAGGGATGACTCAGGACCGGACCACTAAGTGCTCAATGATACAACTATAATGTTCCGATGCTTCCTTCGCCTGCGCCCCCTAACTTCGCACGCATACAAATTATTCATTCCATGGGAAGCCCTTTGCCCAACTTGTACTTATTGTCCAAGTCGAGACCATCCAAATCGAGTCACCTCCAGCCGCCTAGGGCGCGAGATGGCGGTGTTTGCGACAGGTACCAAGGACGGCCTAAGTTATTACTGTTGTAGATATAGATTTTTCTTCGATCGTAAAACCCACCTTCCATGGGCACATTGGAAAGGGAAAACCATTTCGGACAGTTGATGTACGAGTCTCTTGCATTGTTCTAAACTAAGACTATCGTTGAACATGATTGCACCTGGGGGAATGCTCCAGTCAATTGTTCTCGTGACTGCATAGGCCGACGGACCTCGACAAGCCTTCGAGTTGATCAAGTCCAACAGCCCTTGCGGGCAACAACGTAACCCACCAAGCCAAGTCACATCATCCGATGGAGGATCATCATATTCGTCAGGTTCCTGGTTGTTCGGTCCCACAACATCTGGATGGCTGAGAATGGACTTGATCAAATCCCGTAGTTGATCCTTCACCACGAGCTGCCAAAATGTGGCTGTGAGCATCAGAAAAGGGAGCAGTATGGAGAAGCCTACCTTGTCACTTACAACCTGGGGAATATTCTTCACAAGCACCTGAAAATATCCATGGTTGTTTCCAGAATCAGAATCGGACCCCGTCCCGTTCATGTCCATTGATAAGCCAGAGAAATGTACACCCCACCAGCCGAGGTAGGCCTGTAAATCACGAGAGCCTACCAATCTGAGAGCTTCATGCCGAGTGAGGAGCAAGGGAATCGGCGGTTCAAGGCTCTGCACTTTTACACCTTGCGAGCCATATTTTCGGCTGTCCAAGAATCCCTGACACAGCTCTTTCAGGTAATGCTCCACACGGATACGCTCATCGGCAGCATGCTGGTCTATAAGCACCAAACTTGGGTCATCCGTAGCGTCACTCCCGTTTCTTTCACGCTGGGACGACGGGAGCGCTCTGCCCCTAATAAGGCATGCGATAAATTTGCGGTCCACTTGTCCTATGACCTCTGCTCGCCTAAGATCTTCCTTTTCGAATCGGTATACAGGCCCGACAGATCTAATCTGAGCATCGCCTTCCCCCGTACAAACTTCGTGATTGCAATAACAATTAGGCATGACAGGGATTCCATTGTCTGTTATCATATACGCAGAGTTGTTCTATTTAATTCCATTAGTGTTAAGAGTAGCACACGGTTTCCGAACAAACCTTCAGCACTTCTTTGAGCCAGGTTGGAGTCGTGGCCCTGTTTGATTCGGTGCTGGGCATGGTTTGTAGAGACAATGAGCACCTTTCACGGCAGCCGCCTGAACGGACATCGGTCGTCCTCTGCTGAGTCGTTGCCGCATTACAACTATTCCCTGTTCTTGAGTCAATAACAAATGTCTGTCCCGTTCGACCATCTGTCCATCTTTGGTACTCAGATTCAGTGTGCTACAGAAAAGGCTGTAGTATGCTCCAAGCCCAGTTGAGGAGGTACGAACCGGGTCAATGCAAGGCGGGACCGTCGAACCGCGGCGACTGGCACCCATTAATATATTATTGCGCTTTGTATTGTCCTCGATTTCAATCTTCGGTTTTTTTCGTGGAGGTTCCGTTTTTCCTTTGTTAACCTCTTCATCGTCAGGTTCGGTTGCATATCCGTGGCTTTTCAGAAAGCCGCGGATGACTGCGGCCAAAAATGATAATACAATATCCATATCCTAACTCTGTTAGTCTCGATCTGTTGAAGAAGAAAATCCAATTACTCTGACGTGAATGGTGGATTTATTTGGCTCCAAGCAGTTATCAATAGTCTCAGGGGGGAGTGTAAGATTCAGCACATATACGGGTCGTTTCTCACTTTTGCGTGGAGAGCGGCGGGTTACTGGTAGAGTGTCAACAGTCGAGGGGTAATACTATTCAAGCTTAAGCATACCGGAATCTGGCATCCCTGTATCGTCCTCGTCATCTGGAGCCTGTGTCAATAAGTCAGCGCTAGTAAAACGGACGGCTGTGAAATCACTCACGTTCCTGTGAAATGTACTTTTTGCAAAAACCGAATCTATGATCTTATGCAAATCACATGGGGACATGAAATGTTTGTTCACGTCTAGACCTGAGTCACACGGGATTATCACGTAGGATAATAATTCAAGCATACATAGGAACTGATACATCTATCATGAGGGTGGTCAGGTCGGGGACCAACTGAAGAAATATACTGGCCTAGACTTACTTTTGAAGCCGCACCAACTAGACTAATGAATCCTTTTGCTTTTATGTCACCAGAAATCGAGTTTATTTCTTCAACATGCTGCTATTTTCAATAATGCCATTTGGGCTCTTATTAATTTATCACCTTTGCCAGCGCTTTTCCGTACAAATGGCGGAACATTTCCAGAGAGGAATTAGTCTACAAAACAGGTAAATGTCGAGAGGAGCTTATTTGACTTCTGGGAAACCTTGGGAATACGCCATGCGCTGTCTTTCGAAGAACCTGGTTTTCGCTGATTTTGCAAATTTTGGAGAGAAAATGATACGTGCGGAAACACAAGAGCGTACGACTCTAGCTCGTGGCGGATTTGTTCCAGTGTGCGTACAGGAGGTGGGTGTGAGCGACGGCGCACGGGGAGCTTAAAAAACAACATCCGACAACGTTATGCGAGAAGTAGAATTTTTGGGCATACGTTGTAAAATGCATCCCGCACGTGGACTGTCGTTCCCGGTGATTCCCTACGCCAACGCACCGCAGACCCGTTATACAAGCTTTTTCCTCCCTGGAGGCTCGATATCCAGCAAGCTACGCGACAGGAGGGATTCCCTGCATACCTTGACAATAACGGACCATGTATCACGGGAATGAACAGTTCGAGAGCATATTTCCAGGCAGGAAAGGTTCGCCATGGAAGCCAGTGCTTCGACGGGACACGCATCAGACGTCGAACAGCTGCGGCTGAGCAAGCACAACCTACCCTCGCCACGGAAACCAAACGTCTCTAATGCGTTGATAGTATGGGTGGCACAAGGTTTCGAAGTGCCTAAGCAGCAAGGCATTAGCCCGCCATCAGACATGTCTTACGAGCTCACCGTATCTGCCACCATCGGATTCTTCACCTATCACGTCCAACGCGTGTTTGCTGATCCCGACGCCATCGTCACGGACCCAACACGCCCACTCGTCACAGTCCACGCCAATATCCACGTGTCGTGCATTTGCATCCAATGCGTTCTGCAATAGCTCCGAGACTATTTGAAGCAGCGATGACAAGATTTGTGTGGACCGTAGTTTTGCGCGCGTTGAAGGCGGAAGTTCCGTGATGAGCGTATCCATGATGATGTAATTATTGATAACGTCACGTAGTTTACATTATCACATTCTGAACACACCATACCCTTTATTGTCTCCATCCCATGTCCCTAAACCCGCTAATGGCCGTGGTCCAGGCTCGTTAGATATGATACCAAGTGCCAGGCCTAATACATCTCTAGTATCAGTTGGCTTGATGATCCCATCGTCCCATAACCGTGCAGTAGAATATAGTGCAGTCGACTGGTCTTCAATCTCCGCCTTGAGTGACACATGCTGTGCGGGATCCCTAACCAGAAGTGAGCACAAAGCAATATCCTACTGAGGTTAGCATACTTGGAAACAGAGGTCATGACCTGTGATAACTGGGCGGACCCCATAACGGAAACTTTTGCATTCTAGCAAAACTTTGAATCACGGGTATCGTCGCTTGCCGTCGAAATGAAAACTCACCGGCCACATCCATAAAAAGCGAGGAGAATACTAAAATATTTAGAGTTTTGATTTTATAAGGAAACGTCGGGTGCCTCAAGCTACTTACAGCTCGACCAGCCATTCCTTGTGAAAGTCGTTATTTGGTGTAAGAATGGAGAAAGTGATCTTACCATAATTACCAGCGCCGAAGCTTCCGCCGACGATAACGGTGAGCTTAGGCACGTCCGCGCACGCCACTGCCCTGACCATCTTTGCACCTGGGGTAAATATCCGTATCAGCTCGGCTTTAGTGGGTTTATTCAGAACATGCCATCTTTAGCTATGCCACCCTTCTCGGCTTTGGAACCGACCATGTAACCTACAAAACTTAGTAAGAACTAGACCGAAGGGGGGTCCTTCCCACCGGTCACATTGACAAGGAACAGGAGAGGTATCTTCCGCTGCGAGCATATCTCTATGAAATGCGTAGCTTTTAGTGCAGAGGGCGAGAACAAGATTCCATTGTTTGCAACAATTCCGACGGGGTACCCGTGAATGTGAGCAAAACCCTGCCACCTTCGTGAGGCAATGCATTACATGTTCATTTCGGTCAAAGTACGCACAGTGATTATGGTTGTACCATATTCTTTCTTGAACTCTCGGAACCGACTGCCATCGACAATACGTGAAATCACATCGCGCATGTCAAATGTCTGACGAACATCTGTGCCGACAACGCCGTGCAAGTCAGACAAAGGGTACAGTGGATCGTTAGGAGTCGCAGGCGGAGAGCCTGCTTTTCGACCCGCATAACTAAGGTCTCCGACAATCTCTCTAGCAATTGCAATGGCGTGCTCGTCATCTCGTGCCAAATGGTCAGTAACACCACTTTCACTCGAGTGCATCAAGCCTCCTCCAAGCGTCTCTTCATCGACGTCTTCTCCTGTTGCGGCCTTGACGAGAGGAGGGCCCGCTAAGAATATACGTCCTTGGTTTTGCACAATAATGTTCTCATCAGCCATAGCAGGGACATAAGCACCGCCTAGTACATGTAAGTATCAAGACAATATGGCGTTGGAACGCTAACCTGCGACTGATATTCCATGCACAATGGCAATTTGAGGGATACCTAGTGCTGACATTTGGGCCTATGCGCAGAGTAAGGTATTATTAATGCTCAAGACGTCCTCACAGACCATGTTATAAAATATACGGCCAAAATGTTCCTTATCTGGGAATACATTAGCTTGGTACGGCAGAGCAGCACCCCCCGATTCCACTTTCCACAATATATAAGATATTTTGTTATCGAAAAAGGCAAGGTAGCATACCGACGTAGACACATGGCAAGCCATTTTCTCGAGCAATCTCCTGGGCCCGCAAATGTTTCTTAACTGTGAGAGGGTAATAGGAACCGCCTTTGACAGTCGCGTCGTTCACCACCACGACGCACTCGCGACCCGATATCCTGCCAATACCAGTGATAATGCCAGCCCCGGGTATCGACTGACCGGGATACACGTCATGTGCGGCAAGCGGTGATAGCTCGAGAAAGGGTGAATGTGGGTCTAGAAGAAGATTCAGCCTGAGCTTCAACTATTAATGACATGTCGGGTAAGACGACAAGTTACAGACCGTTCACGCGGCAGTTTCTTCCCTTTGCTCCTCATTCGCTGTACTGCCGTTGCACCACCGCCCTGACGCGCCTCCGCCATCTTCCTCTCTAACTTGGCCACTAATTCGTCCATGGCTGCCGCTTTCGCGACGAACTCGGGGGATGAAGTTGAAATAAGGGATGGTAGAACAGTTGCATGGTATGCCCTGGCTATACGTGACACTCGTAGTGTTCTAGAAAGAGGTCTCCGCAATGCATGGTACAACATTTGTGAACAAGAACTGCGGGGTAAGTTCCGATCAGTGTTGCGATCGGCCGGACCTACTTAATATATGAAAAAATGGATCTAATCTAATCTAGAAATCCTTCCACTCGTCGTCCCAGTCCGACGCCTTTTTGGTATTTGGTGCAGTCGGGGTAGCTGTGCTCCAGCTCGTCGCAGATGTGGGTATATCAGTCCGACCCTGGTGGTATTCTCCAAAAAAGTCATCCTCCTCGTCACGGTCATTATACAGCGCCGTCGTCTCTCCCTCGGGCCTCATCGTCAACGCATCATAACCAGATCTTGAAGGTCCTCCAAATCTATCCTTCACGGTATCCACAACACCACCCACGCTCTCAGCAACATCGACACCCAACTGTGATTTCGACCATTGATTTGCAGCACTGCCTGCAATGGTTGCCTTTTTCTGTGCTTCCGTCATATAGCCCTTGACAGTGGCTTGAAAGTTGGGATCCGTCACTTTCTCTACACCTGGCTGAATTATATTCTCTGACACAACCCGGGAGGCTCCCATGACGGCGGCAGAAAACAGCGACCAACCTTTGCTCAGGGCTGCCTTTGGGTTTTCCTGAAAATCGTTTAATGAAGGAGCAGCTGCCGATGATAACGCAAAGGACGGAGATTCAGAAGGTGTAGGTGTATTTCCAAAACCTGTGTAGCGACCACCCTGGGATGGTGGAAGGTCCAAAGGACGATTTGCGTTTTCCTTGCCTAGCGACGCAAAGTAGGCATCGTTGCGACCCTTTGGGTCGTCAGGTGAATCCGCTGTCGTTTGACCTGATCTCCCGAGAGCGGGCGAACCACTTCGGCTGGGAGTGTTACGGGTAGATGCCCTCGACTTCCTAAGACCCTGAGATATTGCCGGAGAGCGAGAACGGCTGTTGATGGGGTCAGACGCAGACGGAGGTGAGGGAGCCCAGTCTTTCCCCGCAAGGGTCGAGTCCAACTAGACTAGTATGAGTATACGGCTGCGAAGAAGGCGGCGCTATCATACCTTTTCGCGATATTGCGTTGCCGCCCAGCAATGGTACTTGTCATACACACTGATGCCGTCTTTATAGCCACCCTGCTCGACGGGCGTGTATGACTTCATGAACTCTTGGAAAGGTGCATTCCCTCCTAGCTGAATTATATTTAGGATCATAGCGGCTCTCGAGAACTGGGTACTGACTTGCATGCGCTTAATTTGTTCATCTTGCCAAGCATCCATTGAGATGGACCTGACAAAGCTAGATGCGGATGGCAATTAACAGGGAGCAAGGGGGTCAAGGAATGGTCGTGCCTGACATGTACACCGAAGCCTCGATGCACGCCGGCACATTGAAGACAGAGGAATACGGCGAAACTGGCGAACACGTGAGCGGGGGCAGAGGGGACGGAGAAGAATGAACCTGAGGGACGCCCATTGTGGGTTTGGATTGCCGCAGTCGTTGCAGGATTTGTTCCGCAGAAGGTCGCTTTTGCTGAGGTCCTGGAGGAGTTTCCTTGCGGCGGACTGGTCTGGCATGACAAGGAGCGACACGTGCACCGCCACGAGCGGAAGGCGCGAGTCGGCTGCACGGAGAGCTCGCTCTGTAGGGGCTCTGCTGCTCCCCCACAGCCACACCCAATTCTCTGCGCTGGAATCAGAGAGAACGCCGTCCAACCACGCGGATATACCCGGCCGCCCTGCACGTTCCCCCACCATGATTCACCAGACCAACCCACGACACTACGTCGACCCACAGCGCTGCTCAGCTGTCCGTGCTTCCATCAGCGACGACCCAGAGGAGTGGGGCATCTGGGTGGGACGCAGGAAAGTCTGTCCAAGTCCTTTGCTCGTGGCCTTTAACTGGACATTGTAACAGGCATTATTCTCTCGAAATAGTACAGCATCCTATTAGAGCACGAATGTGTGGTTTCGGAGATAAAGTACGATGCTGCTCCGACCCGTAGTTATTACTCAATGGACGAGAAATTGTTTAGGATAGAAGGCCCTTAGCGCCCGCTGTCGTGGCAAAGATGGTCGTTAGACGGGAGGACAGCACTATTGTTGACTCGGAGTATGCCCCAATTCGCGCATATAATCGTGGCTGATGTCTTGCAGAGAGGTCGACTATTCGTTTTTCTTAGTGACCGTTGATTTATGGTCAGCGGATGGCAAGCAAGAAATGAATCTCGTCCTTCACCCATCTTCCGTGGAGCGCTATGTCCCAACCAACTCCTCCAAGTCGAAACGTCGAAGTACCAATGGTTCCATTCAAGGCCCTCGTACCCCCGTTGGTCGTAGTCCTTCAGCAACACACCACCGTCCCGAAGATCCGGTATACTATTTTAGTCGGAGACCATGATTACTTTACTAATGATCAACAATCAGGCATCTCCGACACAGATAACGTCACCCCAAACACCAACTTATTACACAGATAATGCAGCGTTTCAGCCAGCAAACGCATACAACACCTCTACTTCAGACACCACCTCAACATGGAATTACCCTCAAGCTCCTATGATGGACCGTAGTGCGAGTTACCCTACAACAATTCTACCTTCTATTCAAACCTTCGGACGGACGTCGGCTCCAGCGAGCGCCGTTAATAGCACCCCTTCGGAATCGTGGAACACTAACGAAAATGAGTCAGACATGCTGTCATATCGCCAGTGGGAGACAAATGGCTATACTACAAATCATTATACTACTGCACAAACAGATCCCTCTCTCCGAACCAGCGGCCACCATGATAACCGAGAACAGTCCTCCTGGTCACAGCATCATGACGAATATCCAACGGAACATACCATGTATGCTCCTGGACCCCAAACACTTCAAACTTCTATACTGCAGGTACCACCACCCCCTCCAACGCCAGCACAACAAAACGCATCCTCACCCACATCACCCCACACTGCTCCACCACCCCCTCCTCGGCAATATACATATACACGGACCTTGGTGGGTCCTTTGTCCGCTAATGCATGTCGATTAATGGATGAACACCGCAAATGGGACATTTTCTTCCTCTTTCAAGATCTATCTGTCCGGACTGAGGGTCGGTATCACTTATTTTTATATCTATCTATATTCCTTGATTCAAGTCATTTCAAGGTATGTTCCGCTTAAGGTTGCGTTTGTTAAACGTTGGGTCGTAAGCAGATTCCGCCATTCTCCTTGTCTGCTTGACAATCTATGCTGCTGGTTCATTAGGCCCCCAGCACCAGAGACTGGAGCAAATCGTATCCACACAGACGTATCACCTGTCCTAGCACAAGCTTTCACTCGACCCTTCACTGTCTATTCAGCTAAACGCTTCCCAGGTGTTCCAGGTAAAAAGATCGTATCGTGTCTACTTTGGTATAGGTGCACTTAAATTATTTTGGAAGATACAACCGCCCTCTCCATCGCCTTCGGCAACCAGGGACAGAAACTGCCTTTGGTACCTCCTCTCGCCTACTCTCCCCACCTTTGCCTAGCGCTGATCCCTGGAGTAGCGCAATCGACATAACAAACGCCGCCACCCCGAATCGGATTCTGATGATGCAGATAGTGACGAGGCGTGATAAGCATCTTTTTTTTTTTGGTACCAGGACTCCAACCACCATTACCGACCGTCATCTGCCATAGTTTATGTCCATTCATACTGCTTGCTGTACTCCTTATCACCTAATAGTCGCCTGCGCATATTGTCGTACGCCGTTACCATTCGCACCGTTTCTGGATAATTCTGATGTATCCGTTTGAGCAACTCCCTGGCCTGCCGTTGTCTTTCCAACGTCACAACCGGGTCGATATTGTCATTCCAAGGACTGCTGGAGTCGTCATATCGTATGGGGTCAATAGGATGCCCCGAGTCAAGTCGTGCCATAATCATGGTTAACAGTTTCAGAACAGCGCAGTGCGGTCGCCAGATATTCCAATTCGGAGCGATATGCCGAAGAAGTTGCAATGGTCGCGCAGCGTTGTCATCGCCAAACAGAGCGGATGCGATTTCGGGGTTCAAACTTGAGAGCTTCCTCGCCGAGCCTGAAACCTTTGGCTTTGCGCGGCGGCGTTCAGCTTCGGATACAATATTCGCGTTATCACCGGGAGTATCGGAAAGTTCGTCGGTATCAATATCGTCTGCTTCCTGCATGCGCGCTATTTCTCTCACGAGGGTATCTTCTGGGTTTTGCCACTCCTTCCAATATGGGAGTATGACCTTCTCAACAGTCTCAAACGAGCGCTCGGTGTCCCCTGCGCGCACGAGCGCCACCACGAGGTGATTCCAATTGTGCGAATCAAAACCAAAGCCTCGTGCCTGATATTCCTGCCACGCCTCCGCCACCTCAGCGTGCAGTCCTGCTGCTGACATGGCGTCCATGTAAATGGACAGAGGTATGCACAGAATGCTGTCCTTGATGCGCAAACGAGGAGTCGATCCAGACCTGCCAGGGTTCGCGTCGTCGATTAAAACTGAACTTTCCGCATACTCCAGCCCAAGCTGAAAGATTTGCGGCCAAATCTCCCGCACCGATTCAACCCTTGAAGCACGGCGATAGCTATCCAGAAGCATAGTTAAAATGCCAAGCGTAGGTCGGCCACCTGCCTCAAGCATATCTTGAAGTAACCTTTCGATGTCATCGGGGCGGCTTTCCTTAGAATACGCAAGTAATAGTGGACTATAGACATGTTCCAGAGCACTCTTTCGATCAGCGCGAGGTCTGTTCCATTTGGCATCCTTCGGGGACAAGCTCTTGATAAACTCCTCTGCTAAGGCCAAAGTTTCTTGGTTCCTACTATCGCGATTGCATATCCCATAGCTCTTTAGCAAAGTTCCAATAGATATAGATGAAGGCTCGATTCCGCGCTGAACCATTTCCTCTAAGACTGCCCTTGCCTTGGGTAAATTATGCGAGCGGACAAATCCACCCATGATGATGGTCAAACAGTAGACTGTAATAAGTCTATCCGAATGTGGCGATTGATCCATCTGTCGAAGAATGTTTGTTGCGACATTAATGAGGCCGGCATCACAGGCAGATTGTATAAGGAGAGAATAAGAATACGCATCAGGCTCAATATGGAAAGACTTGAACTTATTGAAAAGGCGTAACACGAGACGATAAGGAGCACCAATCTGTACATAGGCCTTGAGTAGAGTGTTGAAGGTTTCCGTACCGAGCCCGAGAGTGCCCTGGGAATAAGCGGACTTGAAGCGATTGAATACGCTAATGACACCTTCCCAGGACCCTGCTTCGACGTGGGCGTTCATCAAAGTCGTGATCATCTGACGATCGGGAATGATACGCTCTTGGATTGCACGATTGTAAATAGCGTTCGCACCGTCGACGTCCCCTCGGCGAGCCAAGACAGACATAATGGTGTTGTATATGACAACATTCGGCATTACACCGGTCACCCGCATCTGAGATAGAACGGCTGCGATAGAGACCATATCATCACGAAGTGCGAAGCTCTTGAGGATAGATCCATATACGTACACGTCTGGTTGGTAGCCAGCTTTGGACATTGCTTGTAGCCATTCACTAATCTGCTCGAGATCGCCTTGATGCGCTAAACCGTGGATCAACATGGAGAATGTGAAGCGATTGGGAGAATTAAGCCTGTTCCCATGTGCATCTTCGGGGTAGAATTTGTTAAACAGGGCTAAGGTTCGATTCGGATTCCCCTGGACAGCGTATGCATACATATACATAGCCTTGGCATTCCTATTATCCCAGCCGTGGTCGGCGAGGTCATTAAAGTACTGCTCGGCTCGGACATGGTCGCCTTGCTGGGCATATAATTGTAACCCTAAGGTCAGGTGGTATCGGGTCGGTCTGTTCTTGCCCTTGGATAGCGACTCGTAAAGTTTATTTGCGGGTCCAAAAGCACGGCTGCGAGTCAAAGTGAGAACCAAGAGATATTTTAAGTCCACAGAAACGTATGACCCTTGGTCCAGCATAGCATGATAGACGTCAAGAGCAGACATGGCGCGGCGCATCTCGCAAAACAGCTTAACTAGGATGTAACCACACTTATCCCTGTGTGTCCCACCCCGATCATTTCTGATTAATTTGGTCGGACATTCAGCACCGGAAAAGATGTGATGCAACGTAAGGCGGAGAGAATTTCCGACAGGGTTTTCCGTCCGATGCTTACCAGCGGTGTCATAGAGGAGCGGTTCGATAAAGCCCCATTCATGAACGAGAAAGTCAAGGACAAGAACCATATCACGGTTACGGTAAATGGAACGAGCGATGGCCTCGTAAGTATAGACACTGTCAAAGTCCTCCTTGTTTGGTAGGGCAATTCCTTGAGCAATGTGAAGAAGCTCAAGAGCTCGGCTAGAATCACCTAGCATGGAGACAGACCGGGCCAGGAGACAATGACGCCTACGATCATTCAGGGATGAGGGAGCTAGACGGGGCCCCACCGCGTAAAGAGCTCCTGAGAAACGATGTCCCCAAGTGCACAGAGCATCTACACCTAGATTACGCTCGCTCCGCCGCTCGACGGACCGGACCATCTTCTCTGTTAGCTCCAACAAGTCATCGAGAGAAACGACGGGGAGTACGTCAGACTCCATAGCAGCTAGATAGACGTTCCATGCCTCATCAAGGTCAACTTGCTCGTAATCCAGCTTTGAGAGTCGCTTCAACCGTTCTGCCACCCTTTCAGAATTGAAAGGGACGGCAGAAGCGGAAGTTGATGGATTTAGACTATCGGGGGGACCACCCCGCCCTCCTAAGGAGCTGAACTGCGGAGCAATCATGCGCACAGGTTCCGAAGTACGGGAAGCGTGTCTTCGTTGCAGGTTGTGTACGGCCCGGCTAGCGTTTGTTCGAGTTCGGGAATGAATGGGGCATGGAATTCGAGGGGGTTCTCGTGGGGCTAGGCGGTCCCTGTTTACAAAAAACTCCTCAAGCATAAGCTTGCGACAGTGGACTGGAAGGAGAATGATATCAAGTTCTATCTATGTGAATGATGCAATCGTGGTTACTTACTAGGACACCAGCCAGAATGCCTGATCGAGCAACGTGACCATTCTTGACACTTGGAGAGCTGTTTTAGACAGATGGGAGTCATAGGATATGACTTTCCATTTCCGCGTCGCGGAACGGGCGTGAAGAAGCCTGGAGAGACATACTTCTTGGGCGGGGAATGGGCACTAGACGCTATCGCAATGGTCACAATAGGATTGACGGCAGGGTGGCGAAGGGGGATATGGGCCGAAAGAAGAGAGTTGAATACAAATGAGGCGAGGGCTTCGACCATAGAGCTCGTCGAAGATGACGAGATTGGATCGGAACCTTTGCGTCACGGGACAGATCGGTCAGACTGCACCCACACATCTAGCGTACATACCTGCAGCTTCCGCAGAGAGTGAGGACGCACCCTTCAGCACTCGTCCATTCACAAGCTTGCAAAGTTTCGGAACCCTGTTGATGCCTGTTTGCCGTTTCCCGTCTTCGCGGTCACATGACCCCCATCACCATGCCATCACCAGACCATGAAATCATCATTGCTCACTCGCCAGACGAGAGGCAACAATGCTACAATGTGGTACTTGCAACACTCCATAATTGTAACTTGAATTTCTCTTGTTTATTTCTATTACCCAGCGCATCAATGTCTTTGTCCATGAACAACAATTTCCTCTGGAAACTGAGCTGGACGAGTCCGTCGCTTCTCGCTGCATCTGGAGAGTGTATCTGACACGCATACACCAGTTACGAAGAATCTGCCATTCACTTCCTACTTAGGATAACATCTTCACTTGCACCGGTTGGGACGATCCGTGTTTACAAGGTTCCAGATGTCCCATATTACAAGCTCTCACGGCTAGCAGTTTTGAGGGAGTACCGACGGTTTAGTTTCGGGCGTGAGCTTATTCAAGCTCTACACGAATGGGTCAGGAATACCGCCATACTAGCGGGTCAAACCGGTTCCGTCCAAATAGTTTCCCATTCCCAGATCCCGGTCAAAGGCTTCTATGCGAAGTAAGTGATATTCTAAGCCACCCATGATCCTCACTGATGACATCAACGCTGTCAGGTTTGGTTATCAACCAGAAGTGAGTGCGTTACAACTAATAAGGTAGGTAGATTCATATGTATGGCCCTAGGGAGAAGAATTTGATGAAGATGGAGATCCACATCAAAAGATGGTCCTGCAATTACCACTCGTTCCTAAATAGTGTAACCTGTCTATGACATATACACAAACATAGCAGAGTAGTGGGTGCTACTATATTACAAATGCAATGAAACAATATATCCAAAAAAAGTACTATAGATACACATGGGTACCATACGATTGAGCACATAGCAATGATATCAGGTAGGCAATCCAATTTGCCTCAAAGGTATAAATGTAATTAGCAGCAAGCGAAGGTAGACCAAAATATGAACGAAGACAGGTCATTAAAGGTCGTAACAAGTCATGAATGGAGCGTTCATGAACGGTTCAGCCGATTCAAACTCTCGTCAGTGCTGAGATCTTCACTGTCACTTTCAAATTCCATCTTCAAGGCGGGGAAGGCAGGACTGCCCGGAAGGATGCTAAAGTTGATGCTGGATATCGGACCTGTCGTGCCCTCCTCGTATAGCTTGCGCGCTGTCTCATATTCCATCTTCTCTTGTTCCGCTTGCGCGAGGAATGGCTAAAGCCAGTCAGTTACTGCAAGTAAGGTAGAAGAGTTGGTCCGACTCACCTGGCGTTCAGCATCGGTCATCGAACGCCACTTAGCCGCGGCAAGGACACTTTGCTTTGTTGTTTCCGTTTCGTCACCAAACACTTCTCTGACGAGCCTGGGATTCGCGCGAATGCGCTGTAAGAACATAAAGTAGGCACTGAGGGGCTTCTTTGGAGCATTGGGGTCCTTGATATTCCCCTTTCGCGATTTTCCGGCCTTCCTCTGAGCAGCGCGGAAAGCATTCTCCCGTTTAATATCCTCTGGGGTAAGGGAGCGCATATAAGTATTGAGCTCGCGCTCGCGGGCTTCCTTCATTGCCTGTGAACGACGTTTATAGGGCTAGAAAAGGATCAATGAGAGGTGATATGACGTCAGTGGAAACAATGTACTTCTTTCTCTTCTGTACTAAGATTGGCGTACTCTTGCCCTGCTTCTTTCGCTGCCTGCGCAACATTGAGCTTCCGAGTGCCAGATGCCTGCTGTTTCTGAATCCAATCAGTAAAGTATAGTTGCCACGCAGATGGCGCCAATTTTGGTGGCTTCAGCACAGGTTTAAGTGCTGTCAATAAACAGTTACGAGTCATTCCACTTCAGATCCGCTACCACTTACGTATGCCATTCGTCTTTTCCTTTTCCGCTGACGCACTGTCTTCGCTCAGTGGTGTCCGCTTCTTCTTACGCACGGTCGCGTCCCGATCATCGCTGACGCTGACTGACTCTGCCCGCCGGCTGTAAGAACGCGTCATACTCGGTGCTCGCGCCTCCGACACGGAAGGCGCGCTTGCTGATTGAAACACATGACTAGAAGTGATAGACCCGCGCCTTGCGGGTACTCTTTGCCGCAACGTGTTGTCACAAAGAGGTGAATGGCGGACAGTGTGTCGAGTGGTAGAAGGGGATCGCAAAGAGCTAGAGGTGTCCCATAATTGCGACGCCCAGGATGGCGTCGCGGGAGAAACGTCCTGCGGTGAAATAGAATCAACCCTCTGTCTGTGGTAATGTTGTGCTTCGTCGATCGGAGACGCTGGAGATAACGATCTGGGAAGGGGGTGTAAAGCGGCATAAGTGGCGGGAGACAGTGCCAAGTTGGGCGGGAAATGCGATTGTTCACTGTAGGGGACAAATGAGCTGCATTGAGATGTATCCAGTGAGGATGGAATGGGTATCGGGGAAACAGGTGATGCTGCAAGGGAGAAATCAGGATCGTTCACCCAGTTGCTGAGATATGTAGAACTGTCCAGCGATGGCGAAAGTTCATCACGGACAAACGTCTCCCTCGACGCGTAGAAGTTGTCGGGAGGGGACGATGGCGAGAGATCGTAATCCACATGAGTAGAGGTTGGGAAGAGGAAAGCAGGCTTGACGCCAGGTGGATCGTACGATGGCTCCCATGGCATGGAGGGCTCCATGGCAACGTCTTCGAATTCAAAGACCATTTGTTCGCTATCGGAGTTGAGATTGAACTGGGCATTGTCGTTGAAGCCCAGCATGGGATTGGAGTCCTTTGCGGTGAAATCAAGGTAGGATGGATTCATAGAGGGGAAAGCAGGACGGGTGGCGGAGGGCATTGGGGGGCACAAATGGACAAAGGACGTGGAATGCAGACGCGAAAATAAAGGGCTGGACAGAAAGGACCCGGATTGTAGGTGGGCGAAGCCAGAAAGTAATCTGGTGAAGCGCCGGGGGTGGGCTATAAGAGGCAGCATCGGTGGTCGGAAATCGGAGTTGGCGTGAATGAGTCGTATCAGCGGCACAGGCCCGCAAACTTCTGACGCTCTGTAAGGGGTATGTCCTTGTAATGAACCAGTTCTGCTCCGGATGGATACTGCGTGGGAATGTGACGCGGCATGCATCGAATTGTCCTGCTGCTGCCGCCAGAGGCTGTGTCGCGCTATAGACTAAGGCAGATGGGCCGACCATCCAATTTGGCAGGACCCGAAACTTTGGGCCCTATTGTACTCCCAAAGTCCGACATCCATCCATGACATTAGCTTAGTTTTCTCAATGAATGGATACATGTCATATTCCCAATATGCCCCCTCCCCACGTAATAATAGGCCAGATCCTCTCCCCTCATCAGAGAATCACTATCTCTGGCACATGGTATTTCTTGCTGTTATATACGCTCTTACCAGCCTACATCGATCAATTTCGCAAGTAGTCAGGACATCAGTCCCTCTACGCACCTCCCATCCAGGAACGTCTTTCATGATTTCCCGCTCCCGCGCTAGGGCTGCTTGCTGTCGCCGATAACCATCGCGGTCTCCTTCTGCCATTAGTAAGGGGACCAAATGTATGCGCGACCACATCTTCTCTCGCTCTAGTTCCCTAGAAAAGGCGATGCCTAATTAGTTCATATACCAAAACCAGTACGGTCCGAAGCCAAGTCAGCACTGATAAGGATTGCGGACAAACTGCGGCCGGATCCTATCGTGCCACGTTTAGCGTCGAGCGGGCTATGTCGTGACACGTTTCACGTCCAGCTGATTGTTTGCGTAAACTGCGCAAAAACACGAACCTTCGCTCCAGATTGCCTTTTCCTAGTCGATAGAAACCATATGCGCAGATGGCTGTGACACCCCCGAGTATAGCATAGGCCCCCGGGCCCTTCATAGGAAGGTTGCGCTTGTATTTGACAGTCTCAAAACCCCCTGCTGGGGGCATATCTCTAAAATCCGAGTGAAAGGAGATCTCTCAGTGTTCTATGGCACGAACGCACTGTCTATAAGGCATTGACACTCCAGTGCACGAACTTAGCACAAAGAAAGACTCTGACAGGCAGGACTTACTGTTGGGGAGAATGGTTGCGTCGCGAGACTCGAGGCTCGGAGACTACGGTTAGTTGGATTCCCACGTGAGGATAGTTTGCGCCGTGGGAAGCTCAGCGACTTGTTGGAGTCGTGCTCGGGTGTGTTGGCGCTGCGCGCAGTCAGGAGTAGTTCTGGTAGGCTATGGCGCAGGCTGGGCGAGTACTTACTGTGTTGCTGTCGGCAATGGAGATGAGTAAAAACACTTGGACGCCGCGATATGACGCCCTAAAAAGGCAAGGATGAACGGCTCGAAATTTATGAACCAATACACTTCAACACTGCCAGCTGTCGGGGTCTCGCGACTCCTTTCACATCAGCCACCATGTCCAGACACCCTTCCCCTGGTCCTTCCTCCCAGCTATCCCACCAACCTCCCTCAATCTCTGCAAGGCAAAAGCCACCAAAACCGTACACCATCGGCATCGCTGCTGGCGCGGAAGATGTAAAATACCAAACAAAATACAAAGAACTCAAGCGAAAAGTTAAAGACATAGAAGCCGTGTGTATTCACCCTTACAAATTGTTTCATGTGCACTTAACTTCTGTAGGACAATGATAAACTTCATTTCAAAGTTCTTCAAGCCAAACGCAGCATACAACGCATGAAAGTAGAACGCGCGTGAGTTGTGTAATCCTGTTGTGTTATAACTGAGTCTAAATCCCTGCGTCACAGTATCCTCTATGAACGTCTGTCTTCTGCGACTCCCCCACCAGATGTTCATGATCGGCATGCCCTGCAACAAAGTCGCTATCCAGTTCCGGCCCACCCCCAATACCAACAGCCACCTCGCGGTCACCCAGGCAATGTCCAATACCGCGAGATTCGCGATCATCCCTCTTCAGGGGATGACCATACTACCACTGAGTATCCGCGCGCACAAGGGACTTCGAGAGCTCCACCGACGTCTGATGCTCGTCACCTGCCGAGCATGGACTACCCCATTGGGCCCGCTATCGCTTCATCTCCACACATGGCGCATAGCCCGAGGCGTAGTTCAAGCGGCCATGACCCTACGCGTCTTCCGTCCCTGCAACAACTACCATCAATGCCAATAGAAATCCCGCGCACCCACAGCCTCCCGCCATCCCACACCAGCCCTTCCCTCCACCATTCGCACGTACTACCTTCCAATGAACGGAGTCGGTCGCACCGTTCCTCACATTCTCATGGACTTCCGCCATCACAACCTTATGTACCCAGCCCGAACCAGCAGCCATATCCTGAAAATCGGACACCAATTCAGCACACACAGAGTCCGGTCCTTTCCGAACGAGAAAGACCAAGGCGACATGATATCCATGATGCGAATGATCTGCATAAACTTACACGTCATCAGACACCCGCGGCACAACTATCCCCGTCCCTTCTTTCCGCGGACGTACGACCGTCGAGCCGTGTGCACAATCATCAACCCATGGGTCCTGGTACATATCTAGGCAGGGACGATCATGATCAGCAAGATATAGAGCGGGAGCGGGAATGGGAGCGAAGTCGCGAGTTAAATCGGAACCACTCATCTCGAATGTCGCCCCCTCTGTTGCACCGTTCTCGTTCAGCCTTGGAACGTGGCGAACACCCAGAGCATTACCTGTCTCGAGCTAGAGAAGACACAGGATATTATCACGAGCCTCCTGTTAATTACCCCATACATCATCACCCAGACTCGCCGGGTCCGGGGTCCGGATTGCGAGATGGACAAAGACCTGATGCGCTGGCTCGGGATTATGAAACCGAACGCCCCCGATCATACCGTCTTCGTCCAGTCAGTCAACCACATGATGATATTGAATATATGCACGCTGAAGACGGAAGATCTCAAGCAACCGGTGGTGGCGGTCAGGAACCGTCTCGTGCAACCGGCGAGCTTACAAGAAAGCGCAGCCGCAATGAAATGGACGTTGATAGCGATCCAGAGCCCGAAATGGCACCAGGTGCAACAAATTCTGGGTACATGACCGGAAGGATTTCAGACGATAGGAGCACGAAGCGTTATCATCTGCCTCGGAATGTCGATAATCACGAAGATAGCCGAATGGGGCCACCATGAACTTATTTGGATTCTCGAGCACCTTAAAATACGTTGTATGCATATGTGCTATGTCGTCAAACCTGCTATCTATTGGTAAAATAGCGCTGTTTGGTCAATACATCTGAATCTTCTTGAGTATTAAATCCATTTGTAGATACTGTCTGCTGACTAGTCACCGGTTCACCGGTTCCATATGGAGGCGGCCGCCTACCCTCTAGTCTGAGACAGGTATTTTGTCCGAAATAGCTGACCCCGCAATTAACTGTTCTGCCATTCTAGAATATTGCTAACTGGAATCGCTCAGGGCACATAAATACTATCACTATCGGAACGGGATAGTCCCTCTTTCGCCGAACACACCCGTGATCGCCAAAAGAAGGTTTGCCATTGACATTTACGTCCGCGAAAGTCCAGCCAAGAAGTCGAATGTTCGAAAGAATCAGGGTTTCTGGTGACAGGTCGCTTGTGAGCGCAAATAAAGTGGAACCATGCCAATTGGGCCCTCGACACGTCCAGTAATCGTCTAAACCGTGTGTCTATCAACATACATTCATGGCCATCGGGGATACGTGTCATAACCATCTTGCTCGTTGTAACAAGCAGTATTACGTTCTACCGGGATCGAGGCTTCCAGGTCCATAATATCCATGATGTAAGGCTTAGGGCTGCCGCATCCTGCTGCATAATCAACATATTAGCACCTTGGGATAGTGGAGAGCGCGCCCGCGTCGGACTGCTCTGCACAGCTGAGTAAGGCAAAGTCCAATGATTTTTTGTGGCGGCCATGTTAGCTCCATCTGTCCCCGGAGACTGCGCACAATCACTTTCCTGGACTAGCGAGACATCTACAGCAGTTCGAGCATGGGGAACGGAATGGTTTGGTTTGTCTGTAACATATACAGAGAGTGATATAACCGGCGCCTTCGTCCCGCGAACCTGTTCTAAGAGCTCGGGACAACAACTGAAATAGTCTGGTGAATCTTGCATTTTAGGAAACTGAAAGGAAAGAGGCAGTGAAGAATCCCAAAGGGTTACTCCAGCATGTGTGCGCGTTCCCAGAATGCCCACTATCACTTGATGAACATGCAAGCTTGACGTCAAGCGGGAACGCTGTGAAATAAAGAGATAAACTCACACAGGGTATGCAACAATTGACTTCTTTGTACCACGATCAAGCCTGACTTCAGCATTCCAAGGACTTCAATACATGACGTGATAAGCCAAAGTGTTATCAAGGAACGAGCCCGTAGTAGAATGGAAGAGTTGGCTGTCATCCTCTCACAGGCACGCAACACAAACATGGCTCCACAGCCTTACGAAGACATTGCAGATTAAAACGGTTCTGTTACAGGGCGGGCTGTTGGAAGCCGCAGCCGCCGTGTATTCAAGAATGAAACCGTTGCCCACGGAAGAAAATAGCTAGTGACGCGGGACAGAACAACGGGATCCCAAGGCCGATGAGTCAACTAGTTAGTCTAGCATGTTCCGTTTGACTGATGGTAGTCCTCGGAGGAAAAAGACACCTATAAAGTCGTAGTCAGTAAATAAAATTTCCTTTCCACCGGAAATCATCGAACTAACATGACTGAGCATATCAAACGAATGTGGAACAGCCCCATTGCATTACAACGTCAATTAGAAAATGTCTTCCGCTGACACTTCTCACGTCCTGAATGACTGGTTGTTCTCACACTAGTTGGACATGACATGATGCATCTTCAGGTTTCTAGACAAAAAATGATAGTATTGGTCGGAAATATGCCTATCTAACCGTCCTGTAAATAGTATCGAGCTTCACCGATATACGTGGTCAGCTGGATCAGACAGGTGAATCGAACGGAATTTAAAACCAATTAATGCAAACATACAAAGGAGGTTCGCGGCAATCTCCGCCTCTGCGCGGTCTCCGTTCGCCAGGAGCTTCTCTTTGTTATACAAAAGTTCTTCACGTGTTTCTGTCGCAAACTCTTGATTTTGGGCTGTGAACGTGTATGTGAGCAACTTCAACATAACTATCTGCCTGTCCAGAGGAACTAACTCTCAACAATGGCGTCGACGGGGCAAGCCTCTTGACAAAAACCGCAATATATGCATTTTGTCATATCAATATCTGATTCATGGCTAGGTAAATAATGTTTTGCTTTTTGAAGGGTTGTATGCATTCATACCGTATTTAGTCGTTTTCCGTGAGCCATCCGCACGTGCTTCACTCTCAATAGTGATAGCTTGAGCAGGGCAAATTGCTTCACACAACTTGCAAGCTGTAAAAAGCTAGTCAGTTTCATCAGGGATCTATCCTGTCATATAGTATTCGCACCAATGCAGCGCTCTTCACCGCTAGGATAGCGGCGAAGGGCATGTTCTCCGCGGAAACGGGGAGAAAGAGGTCCTTTTTCAAAAGGATACATGATTGTGTATGGTGGACGGAAGAAATTCTCCAACACAACCCACATGCCTAAAAATACTCAATCTCACAACGAAGCAGAAAACGCCGGTAACGTACCACGAATGATTTCGGTGAAGAAGAACAAATGAACGGCCTTGTCTAGAGCACTCGGGCCATCTTTATAAGGATCCACTTCGCTTCCCTTTGCATCGTATATAGGTGCGGGCGCCCCATTATGACCGTGCAAGTGCTCCTTAAGGTTGCTGCTGAGATTTTGTCTCGGAGTTGTATGTTGGGTATGAGAACAAGTTGACGTCGATAATAGACGACGAGCTTGGAATGTAGCGCGTATATATGTAGATGCGTTTGCGGACCTCATGTAGGGCTGCAGGCCCATAAGCAACTGAGGGCGAGCGAGTGACATAGTGCAGTACGCCTCGTTTACGTCGAGGATCGGAGGTACCAGGTGGCGACGAGAAACGCGGTCACAAACCGTAACGCGTAACGGAGCCTAGCCAATCACAAGCCTCAGGTTATCACCGCCAATCGCTCCCCATGCCCTCTGGTACTTCAAAATCGAAATCTAAAGAGCCTGCTCTTACTGATCAGGGTGCATACAAATGCATAGCTGCATTATATAATGCGTCCCGTTGACTCTATCGGTCAGAAACACAACAAAATTTTGTTCGTATGCAAAATGAGCTCCAAGCCCTGGCGGGTAAAATTGGTGAACTGGAGCAGGAAGCAGACGAGCACGGGTAAGCAACCAATCCTTCTTCTTCTTCTTCTAATTCTGTTCACCCGGAAAATTGAAAGACTCGTCCTCTCGACGCTGAGTGAAGCGCTTGCCGAGGACCCTAACCGCAAATGCTTCAGGCTAGTCGGGGGTATACTAGTTGAGAGGACTGTAAAGGATGTTGTTCCCGCGCTCCAGACAAACCGCGATGGCGTGCGTCACCTCCCTCATTTATTATATAACTATTCTTGACAATAGGGCACTCAAAGATACGCAAAGTGATTAGCAACTTGACGGAACAGTACAGAACAAGGGAAAAGGAGTTCGACGCGTTCAAAAAAGAATACAATGTACGCCCGTTTGGAGCCCCATAGATAGATCATTAATTTGAACATCCTTATCTGTCACGACGTAACGTTTGGAGTCATCGAGGCGCCAAGTGCTCGTATTTATAGCGTTCTTTTCATTGAATACACTGCCCGTTTCTTCCCCAAATCTATGCGAACAGAAAAAAATAGCATGCCACGAACACATATCTACCTGGGGAAGATTGTTCATTTTAGGAATGGGCAATAGTTTTTCCGTGGTTCGTACCTCATTTTCACTGGCATCTATCTACAATATACCTCCGCATCTAGAATTTCGGCCTGCATTCGAGCTTTAGCCGCCCAATTTGACGTTTTACCCCATCCTCTATGCATTATGCCGGTGTTGTCGTTTCCGATTCCATTTGTATATCCTGCAGTTGTTTCTTCCCGGCGACTGGTCCCCAACCTGACAGAGGAAATCGCCGACCGTCTTAAACCACACAACGCCGTCCGCACCGCATTCATCGCCCTTCCTGTCCGGCGGCAGGGGGTCTGGCCCGGGTGGCAGTCTTGAGCAGAAACCTGTCATCTCAGGCACCCTAGTAACACCTCGGTGAAAGCCATATGGAAAGAACAATAGTTGCGGCTTCTACTTAAAACTTGAATGAGTCAGGTAAGACGAGCGACAAAGCGGGACGTGACCACCCTAGTTCACGGGATACGACAAACTAAACATGTTAATTTTATGGCGCTCAAAAGAAAGTCCCTATCGCGGACCACCCGTAAAACCATTTCCTACCATTTCATTTTCGCGTTGATCGTACGTTGGTTTGTCATGACCCAGTCTCCATTTCTGAACTTGCTAAGACTCTAATTAGTGTTGGTGGGATATTGTTTTGAAGTGCGCCACATTTTGGCCCCATGATCAAGGCCTTCAACAGGATGTGATTATTATTTATAGTCCGATTCGATTCGTCAAAAAGACAGGACGGACGCCGTTATCGTCTAGTAACTGTTGCATTGACCCAGAGTTTGTCACCCGGAGTTGCTCTCACTCCAGCTTCATCACCATAGTTTCTGTTTGACGTTTGAAACAAGACGCTTCTTAATCAAGAGCTTTCATGTATTAAATAATAATCGGTGGCGCAAACAGTTTGATCGATGGTTCAAGCTAAAACGTTATGGAGGACTGGGAGGTCAACTGGACACATGTCTTTGTAGAAGTTTATCTACTACTACCTCATAATGCCATTAATTTCGAACTGTTCACGCAAGAACCATGTCCAAAATTGTCGTGCCCCCCTAGATCAAGGTCACCTCAATTACTGTTAATTTGAGTATGTCCATGATATACGCCTAGGCGTAACTTTTGTCGGAGCAGGTTCTCCCGCTGTCGATCGATTGATCAGGTAGAGGCATACTAGGAAAGCAAACACCGTATATTATTTTATCTGAGCCGGGAAGCGCGGGTAGCCGTACACACGTCGGATGGATACGTTGGGTGCTTAATGTTTGACAACTTCACAAATGAGGATTTCCATTGGTTAGCAGCACGGAATATGGGGTCGTGTCAAACACGAGGTCTGAATTGGGAATTATTTCGCACACAAATGTGCGGTCCGGTAAATCGAGTCTCGCTTGCATCGGAACCACAATCATGGACCGGGAGCCGACCCTGGTATTCGACAATTTTGATGTTGACCTTGTTGTTAAGGTATCGTCCCACACGCTGTTCAGTATTATCCGTTTCCTTTCATTCATTAGTCTGCTCTAACGGGCCTACAGGTCCCTTCTTTGTATCTCTCATACCAGTATTCTATTTCTTCCAAGGTGCCAAAGTAACGGATGACGCAGTAGTATATTCGACCTTATATTTTGTTATTGTCTCGGTTTACTGTAGGTTGTCTCTTTCTTATGGTTCCAGGTGGCAGACGGTGAATTAAGGGATTTTGAAATGGTACTCAAAACTACATCGTAATAAGGGTAGTATTTTCTCAGGACCAAAGCCATTGGATTGGGAAGAACAGATTATTCTAATCACTGGTGGTGAGTTCCATCTGGTCCTAGAAATGACTACTTTACCACATGTTCAATAGGAGCTTCGGGTATTGGTCATTTATTAGCGAATACGCTGGCAGTACAGGGTGTCACTGTTGTTGTGCTTGACGTGGAACCTATAGTCACCGACAATTGTGAGTGTCCCAACGCATACAAGAAAGAGAGATCTGAACAAGGACAGATAACATAACATTTTACAAATGTGATGTGTCGGACTGGCATGAAGTTGAAAGTACTGCACGCAGGGTGATAGAAGAGGTTTGCCTAGTACCCATGTTAACTGATCACTATTGAGGTATAAGTGCAGATTGGGCAACCTACAATTATCATTAACAATGCGGGTGTCGTTCAAGGCAAATTACTTCTTGACTTGACACCAGATGATGTGAACCAGTAAGTTAATACAACCGCTAGCATTCATTTTTTGGTCTTCAAGTTCAATTATTGCCTAGGACTTTCGGCGTCAATACGTTGGCTCATTTTTGGATCCTGAAGGCATTTCTCCCAGGAATGTTAAAGGAGAAAACAGGGCATATCGTGTGTTTTGATCAATACGTCGTGAATTTTAACAAGTAGCTGCTTTCAGGTGTCTGTCGCATCGGTCATGGGTTATGTTGGTGCAGCACAGATGGGCAAGTCTTCCCGTTTCGACACCTCCATATTCGAGCGATGATTTATACAGTTGACTACTGCGCGTCGAAGGCGGCTATCATATCATTCCACGAATCTCTTCGATATGAGCTGGACAAACGGTGAATACTCCTTAAGCTTCGCAGAACCTCACCTCATCTCAAAGTTAGATACAAGTGTCCCCAAATTCGTACCACACTAGTATGTCCAGGCTATGTTATGACGCCGATGTTTTCCTCGATTACTTTTCCACCTGTTCCGAGTCTCGAGTTCTTTCTGCCAACGGTACAACCTGTAACCGTCGTGAAAAGGATTATTGCAGCGCTGGACGAAAATCAATCGCAAGTTATCTTAACACCCTTCTGGACCATTTTTGCGCCAGTTCTTCAACATCTACCTAGCTTCGTCAGAGACCTTGCACAGAATGTGAGCAAAAAGGTTTTCGGGTTTTAGCTATGCTGATGATATTGTTTCGCACAGGTGACAGGGGCCGACTATTCCATGCAGAATTTCGTCAAGATAACGGGCAGACGGAAGGATGAATGATCCGTAAAAGACGGGGGATCGATCCCTTTGAATTAAATGGGCGTCTTACCGCGGGCAAAGGACAGCGAATGGTATAACCATGTAGTACTGATAAAAGTTGTCCACATCTGCCTCTAGCTTTTAGATGTGTTATTGTATCTGGTTTGCTGATGATAGATAGATGGCCTTATCGGGGTATTTTGTGGCTGAAAGAGAAAAGGCAACCCAAATGTTCCGAGACCACAAAAGGCAGTTTCACATTCGATGCGGCCGGACAAAGACATGGCTGTGGCGACCCCGATGGGCATGCAGTCCTTTATAACGAAGGCGCCCACAAAGATAATCCGTTCTTATCTCTCTTTTACAGCTTCCTGTTCCCGCGCAGCCCTCCCTACTCTCCCGCACACCTATCCCACGTTCCAACCTTCTTCTCATCCATGACAACTCGCTCTGTAAAACACGAACCTGAAACGCCAAGACATATTGATTCCATGCCAAGGCCATGGATGTCAAAGAGACAGTTGTCCACCGCGGTGGCTAATGTCACGCGACGTTGGACTCCCAGTGATGGTGGCGGTTTCAGTGACGGAGAATGCAAATGTTATTCGGAGCTAGATGGGCAAAATAATTGCCTGACTGACACCACTCCTCAATGTATATGTATATCGCTTTATCTCGGTGAACCTGGATCAAGGCACGAAGAAATTCTAGCGGACTATCCCAAATGGGACTCGGACATGGTTCTCCACTCCCAGCGCGACCGAGTGAGTCCATGTCATCTGCCTTTTCTAGCATTAACCCATTTCAAAAAGGATGCATTGAGAGCGGCGTACGCAGACCGTCATAATCTTGTACTGGACTCAACGGTGCCTTGTTTGGCACCTCATATTGTCGTCACACCACCAGAACAGAACAGTCAGGACTACTACACGCCATGGCTTAATGCCACAGGTCCGCAATGGAAGAGTCACCTTATGGTGGCAATACCACCCAACGCGATGGATCATACCCTCACCTATTTTCCTCATCAGTCACAAGGAAACGAACAACCCTTCGTCCATACTGCCAAAACAGTTTTCTGCCTGTCAAAGTTCAAGACCTTTGTGAGTCGTATGTCATCGATGCGCCTTATATTTATCTCTGACTATTTGAAGATTGTATCCCTGATGCGCGAACGTGTGGTAATGAACAACATTGTAAATGTCTTGCAAAAGCATTGTCTCAAAGCTGCGGCAAGTTACTGTCTAACCTTGTCAACCACTGGGATTTTCTAAAACATAGGCCAGGCCCTCGCAGCAAGCGAAATTGCGCGAAGATTTCTGTCATGCGAGCAATACGTATGCCCCCCAGAAAAACCATTCCATTGGGTAGATCCAGCGGAGGTAAGCCATCTTTCCTTGCCACGGACGTGTAGCTGACAGTTTTAAAAAAGCCTTTTCTCCAGCGCAGAAATCAGTTTCGGGGTACAATTGTCATAGAATCACCTACGCCGTTCAGCGTCCCTCACATCATTATCAACGAACCACCCCCACAGGATCCATGGATCGCTTGGTGTAACGCTACAACAAGTCCACAAGATCATGGCTTCGGCCGATATCTTACTGTTCCGCATCGTCTGGTATGGTATACTAGCATTCCCGATGGTTCGGATGATTATTGGGGTTCGCCGTTCCCCTCGCCATTATTGCAAGCAGAGCAATTCGACTTTGAGGACGTAGATATTTCTGGGAGCTCATCATCAGAATCCGAGCCGGGAACTCCTGACCCAGATTCATCGATGGACGGTTTTCTCCTTGACGAAGATGGACGTGATTTTCTCAATTCGGAAATGCAAGATGGAGAAAATATCAACTTCTTTGACTCTTGCGACGATTCACCATGGATTGGGCTAATTAATAGATATTCCGGCAAAGCAACTGCACCCATGCCCGATGATTCCCGGTCAGAAATAAAGTCTCCTATCCTGACATACGGTAAAGAAGATGACCTTCCTCCTTTCGACGACTGGTACCAGAGTGTAGCAACACGAAATATGATGACCACGGCAGTATAGGATGCCGACATGCTGACCACCCTGCTTACTTCACGACACTGATCATGCTATCTGTTTCGTATCATGCCATCGCCACTCGTTTTGTTACCTATATCTCATTCACCTACCAGTCGCGTTCACGTAGACCTTTCGACTTTGAATAGAATTACAGCTCATTATTAGCTATTGATACAGCCGCTTAAAGCGCACTACCATACACAACTAATACAGGGATATCGCAGACTAGATACAAGCACAATATGGCCATAGATTTTTTTAACCGAGTAATCCAAACACGTCTAGAACGTGCTTAAAAGTTGTTGCGCTCGGTTCGCGTGGTTTTTTTCCACCTGGAGGGTACGACTTAGTAGAAAAGATATTTTTGAAGAGCAAGTACTGACCAGCAAATTGGCAGTTTTGAAAGTCGAACTGTACATGTGGTTAATTCCGTTACTTGCCAGGAGCCGAGAAAAACGATTGACGAGACCATGTTTGTCTAATGATTCAACAGTCAGGAGGGCAAACAAGGTTGAACGATAATGTCAGCTCACCTAATCCAAATTGGCGAAGGTCAACCTGTAGGCATTTTAGTGTGCTTCCCTGCGTGTCTGAATAATCCTCTTCGCTGGTATCGTCAGCAATGGCTAGTTCTGCACCACAGATGACCATATGGCGTTCATGAGGGGGGAACAGCGTGGCCAGGAGTTGTACATCCGTTGTCAACGATGATCCTTCTGCTGTCCTCGTGAAGCTGAAGAAGGGAACGTAATTGTCATTTGTGGCACTGTTAACAACGGGCATCTGAAGAGGGGATAAGGATGAATGAGTGAGTTTCTGATGTTTTGAAGGTGTGCTTAATAAGGGTTTTGCGAGGTCTGACTGGGATCTGGAAGCTATCCTTGGTAACGAATACTTAGGAGAAGAACCTTGAGGGGAATGAGAAAAGTAACCATCGTCTTCTTCAGATATGGAAGACGATAAAGATAAATCTGGAGAAATAGCACCATAAGGCAAAGACGTGTCTGAAAGTATTGGTATGTCCACAGGTGACTGTGTTGGGTAGTGAGGGGTTGCTGGGGATTTTGTTTTTATCGGAGATATCAAGTCGGGAAAAGCCACTAGTTTTACGATTTTCAAACCCCAGTGGTCGACTCCGAATTCGTCGGAGAGGCCAACACAGGCTAGGTCGGGTGAGAGCACCACAACTTCACTAGGAATCGGAGAATTAGAGCCTAAATGGGGGGACGACCGGCCAGAGTTAGCCGCATTAGAGACCACGTCTTCATCCGCACTTTCGTCTGGCGTGAATGTCATTCCCAGTGCATTGGTGCGCGCGGGTTTGCTCCGAGAAGACGTCAGAATTGCGCCAGAGTGAACAGGGCCGACGTCAACCGTAAGACCGGCTGGGGCGTGGGGATCTGCCTGCCCAGATGCCGTGAGGGTGGCATCAACCGGATAGAGGTCAAAGCCTGCGTTAGAAAACAGGTCTAGCGCTCTTTGGAGACAGCATTCTTTCACCTGCAGGACGTTAGGAATGTTCAAAATATAGTATTAAGAAAAACACTCACGAAAATAAAGTCACTCATGTAAGATGACTGATACAATATAGAGATACCTGCAGCCGCTAAGAGGGCAGATAGCTCGTTAACGCGAGCGCCTGACGTGTCTGTCAACCGAGTGTCAGCGAATGGTATGACGACACGGATTGGCAGATACGACCTAGCTGATCACTGTGCGAGTCTATTTGTAGTACTCGCCAATTTTCATATGAAATCTCAATGGGCTCAGAATCGCGACATCGTTTCTGACGAGGGTAGCCTGGACCGGACCTCGAGTGACGCTTGTACCTGTCTCGTCTGGCTATAAGTACGAACTCCTGGAGCGTATGAGACTCTGCAAATATGCTGAGCTCAATCTCGTTTGACGTGATACTGAGAAATACAGGGTCAGGTTGGAGGATTTGCTTAATGACAGAATGAAAGAGCTGGGGGAGACAAGAGCGGGGGATATGGACGAGGGAGAGGGAGACGGGAAGGACGGAGATGGTGACCCGCATGGACGTCGGGGCAAAGGTCGAGAAAGGGCGAGGCTGGACGGTCAATATAAGGCTAGCATTCCGTTCCGCCTGTGAGCGGAGTCAGCCCGATTGCCAGCCGATGTCCGTCCCATAGCCCCGTTTCGACAAGCTCCTTATCACCACTTCCAGTACTTTGTGAGCCTCAGGTTTCACAGCCTGGTTCTCTGGCGTCCATCCCGAAGCCTTCCAAAAAGCTAATCAAGGATGACCATAGCCCAAGCCTCTTTGGCAATATACGCCAATCAATCCCCACTATTACTTACTTGATCTGGGTTACTGACATACGCACAGCACGACACCATTACTAATCCTCGTCCCTTTCCAAAGTTAGCACTGGCATGAGATAAGGGTATTCAGTAGGTATCAAAATGTTTCATCACTTTCTGCCCGTTGTAGAAATAGTTATCTCAGACACGATTGTCACTGAAACAGCGGTGCTAAGAAAACAACTCGACAAACTACATCTATCGCTCCAAAGCAATAATAAATAGGGGTCCGTACAACAAGGGTGACTGTACAACCAGAAGGATCGTCCTTCAATAGAGGAGAGGAGAGGAGAGGAGAGGGTGACTAGAAGAGGTGTCAACGCATCCTTCCATAAACAACGCAGGAACGCACGCAGAGCTAGCCAAGACCTATAGCCGTTTCTCCTCCTTTATCCTCGGACTCGAGGTGACACGCTTACGAAATGTCCGCAAAGATGGGCCTTCAGTTACTTCTTCCTGTGGACGTGATGATGGTCCAGATGAGGAAACTGATAATTTAGATTTTGATGGTAGAGAAGGACCAAGACATGATCGTACGATTGGCAAGGTGTTCGAGGAAGTTCTGCTAGGCCGTTTTCTGAGATAGTACCTCGAAGCAGACGCAGGACTCGATGTCACTGGATCTTTGCTTCGAAGTGATTGTCGTGCTCGAATGGGGCGCGGTGAACGTCTTAGTGCTCGGTGTTTGTGTAATATAGGTTTGGAACTAGGCATGGGGGATGGGGACATAGAGAAGGACGAATTGGCTGGTGACAGTGGTGATGGAGTGGCAAATAGCTCTTCTTTCCTTGGTGATTCCTCGTGCTGTGAGTAGGACAATGGCCTTATCGGTACGCTGGTATCTGGTTTCAAGAGAGAAGCATCGTCTGTACCAGCATCCTGCCATTGCAGGGAACCATTGGGTGTTACAACTGGGGTTTTGACATACTCGTCACAGTTCTGAGAGTACGACAAGGATGGTTGGGGCTGTGAATGAGAGGGGGAGCTGTCCTGGGAGTCAGGCACATCGTCGCTGCATGGACCATAATCACGCAAATCGGAGAAACCTCGTTGGCGAGTAACTCCACTGGACCGGATTGTCGATTCTGTTGGTTTTTTCCCTAATTTCTTCGAGTCACCCGTTGGAAATGGTGCCAGCCTGTGCAGAAGTTGGAGGGGCAACAGGGGGCTTTGACTGGGCATCGTCATTCTGGGATCTGGCTGAATTTGCTTTGGCAAGAAGTAAACGGGCGCGATAGGGGGTAGGGAACTTTCGTATGCAAAATCTCTGACTTTAATGCCCAATCCCACAAGCTGTTCAGCGTTGGGCTTCTCAGATGTGCGGTCTGAGGGCAGGGGATTGGATTGGGCTTGCATTACGGGGATGGACACTGGGAGTGGACCTATTGCCAAACAAGACATAACACCCGCCCCCTGCTTACCACTAGCTCGCCAGCTGTACTTACCATGCTCCGAAAGGCGTGGAAACCTGTTCTTGCGGCTGTCGCTGTCGGTACGCCCACTTACATGTATTACAAATCTTGGCGGGAACACCAGACTTTCAGTCTTCACGTCAAAGAGAGAGGGCCCAACGGCAAGACAGAGACCGTCATGAAGACCATCCCTCTTATATCCTTGAAAGACGCAGACGAGCGCATTAGAGAGAATGGCTCGTTTGAGGCCCACACGCGTCCCAGTGACCTCACTTGGAAACATACCACGGCGTACGTAGCGTCAAATGACCCAATAGAGGACGCAAATTCGAATCAAATCATCCAGCGGGATGATTCCGATCCGCTAGCTCCTGGCGACTATATCTTTTTCGCAGTCATGGATGGCCACGCAGGTTATCAAACTTCGCAGTTGCTGTCACGCGTCCTCATCAACGCGGTTGCCTTGGAGTTATCTCAACTTATCAAGAAACCGGAGCCGAGAGGGCGCCTTGAATGGGTAAAATCATTCATATGGTCACAAAACCCTCAGTCGATATCAAGTCCCCAGCGGGTCTCTCTCGCCATCCAAGACGCCTTTACGAAGCTAGACGCGGAGCTTCTTAATGCACCCCTTCACGTTCTCGCAAGTAATATCGACGAGGAATCAAGGAAGAACAAGAAAATACCAGACCTTAGTAAACATCCATTGGCGCTACCGAGCATGTTACCGGCTATTTCAGGTGAGCTATTCAGCGTTTACAGACAATGTGTGCTTGATTTCTGGATCCCAGGAAGTTGTGCGATCATGGCAGTATTTGATACGGCGAATCGTGACTTATATGTTGCTTGCACGGGCGATAGCCGAGCCGTAGCAGGTGTGTGGGAGCCGGCAAGTGAAGGTCTTGGGCAATGGCGTGTGGAAGTATTGAGTGAAGACCAAACAGGCAGAAACCCAGACGAGAAAAAACGGTGCGTGGAACTCTTCTGGCTTAATCAATTTTAGTAAGCCGTCATGTTTAGTATGCAGTCGGAGCATCCCCCAGACGAGGCCGACTACGTTATACGCGAGGGACGTGTTCTTGGAGGTCTAGAACCCACTCGAGCATTCGGTGACGCCCGATACAAATGGCCACGCCCGATACAAGAGACGTACGTGATTTAGTGTTGAAGTTTCCATCTCTGACCACCAGCCAGTCTCAATCAAGCTTTTATGATAGGCAACAACAAGCCCATGCGCCCACCACCTCCTTTGTTCAAAACACCACCCTACGTCATTGCCACGCCTGTTGTTACTCATAGAAAAGTAGTTTTCCCTGGTGACAACAGTCCGTCCTCGAAAGAGGGTGCCATTCGCTTTGTTGTCCTGGCTACAGATGGTCTATGGGATCAGCTCACGTCAGATATGTTTCTCGGCCTGCTATTCGCCGGACTGACATTCGTGCTTTTAGGAACGAGGATGTGGTTACATTGGTTGGTGGCCATTTTGCCGGATTAAAGGGCAAAGTACCGAGGGCGGAACTACCAAAACTCGTTCCTACATCGACGGGATCACAGGGAGTGGAGGGTAAGAAGAAGAAAGATATGAAAACAGAAGGCCACTGGGCTTTTGAAGATGACAATATCAGCGCACACCTGATACGGAATGCACTTGGAGGTGGGGATGAATCTGAGCTGCGGAAGATGCTCAGTATACCAGCCCCGTATTCCAGGAGATACAGAGACGATGTGACAGCCACTGTCATCTGGTGGGAGGAAGGAAACGAGAATGGTGCCAAAGTAGCATCTATCAAAGGACAAGCAAAGGCAAAACTCTAAAACTGCTCAACGAGCAAGTCGCCCGGCATATTAGGATTAACATTAGTGCACAACATGATAGCAAGATAGTACAGAGTCCATCAGATCCCACGTAGCCGCCGTTTATTGCTATACCTCTTCAAGCTGTATGGATTTGTACCTGGTTTAATACTGGTATATCCAGCCGTCCGCGATGTAATGGGCGTTTGTCTACGTGTATTGCTCTTGAAGGAAGCCTTGGGGGAAAACTTGTCGTCGTCACTATCTGGTTGTTTTCTCTTTCTTCCACTGATCACTGATGTCTCATCTGAGAATGAAGATGGTGGTAAAGGTGACGGTGGCGTTGGTGGCGGTAGCTCTGGCGGAAGGCTTCCTAACTTGGTCAACGTATCCTTTGTTGCTTGCTCATCGGATGCTGTGGGCTCCTTCAATTCCGTGTCATCGACATCTTCGTCAGAATTGTAGTCTTCAAGACTGGCAAGTAAACCTGCTGCCTTTTCTTTGACACGCTTCTCTTTGAGCAGCTTGGCAGCCTCTATCTTCTTCTGCAACACGCTCTGAATGTCTGTCGAACCCTCCTCCAATTTGCCCTCGGACGCGTTGTGACTACGCAGCGATTCAGGTATGATAGGGCCAATGAATGGCTTCGTCACTTTCTCCCCCGTATCCTCGCCATCATGCTCCAGTTCCCTCTCTTTCCGCTTCTTCATTGATGCCGCAAGTCCAGCCTTCTGAGGAGGCGTCGGGTTTTTGTGCGCGGGGGCTGGTGAATTCACGACTGCTTCCAACCCCTGACCCTTATTTCGCAGATAGAACAAGACGTATGCATTTTTCTTGCCGACGGGTGCTCCTGCAACAGGCGTGACCATCTCATCGTTCATTTCCCACCAGTGGCCATCTTTGCTTTTGACATACGCAAAGTAATGGCCTGAATTAGGCCCACCACCAACATGGCATATGACACCGTAGAGTGAGTATGAAAACCCGTGCTGACCTTCGCTCATGTACGGGTTTAACGTTATTCTGTCGCCATACTCGATATAATGGTTAATTTTGCGACCAAGTGGCGAAAACCGTTTAAGGTGCACTGTAAGTACTACGGGCGCTTCATGAATTGTGAAACGCTTTTCCGCGATAACGGGTTTCTTGCACCTAAGAAATATTTGAGTATTACCAATGGGCTATCAAACGCCAACTCACTTTTCACATTTATATTTGTCCGCCCCTTTCAAGTAATCTATAGCTACAAATTTTCGTAAAGCATCTTTTAGGCTGTCTGATCGGAAAATGTCAAGACTGAGGTCAAGAATGCGATCGAACGTGTCGCTATTGTAGCCACAATCATGACACGTCACTCGGGACCGCAGTTGACCGCCAAAAATTTTGTGGACCCAGGTTGTCTCTGCCAGCTTGTGATCTAGTTTACTAATGGAATAAGGGGGGGTTAGCATATATGTTGCCGTGTCATTTGTAAGACGTACGGTGGGTATCCAGCGAGGCACGCCTTTTGTAGAGCGTCAACGGCATATCGCAAAAACTCATGCGAATCCTCCTGCCGACCTCTTTTCATGTGTTTGGCAATCGCTAATGGCAGACTAAGCATTATTTGAATTGATTGGGGCAATGTGAACATACTCTGTAACCACTCCGTTATTGAGCGAGGTGTAAATGCTTGTACTGACGTATGGGCAGTAACCGCTACTTTGCGCAAATTGCATGTCATACAGAATCCTTTTTCGATACGACCTGGATAACAGTTTGCTCAGGCAAAGACACAGATGAGTGGCATGCCTACTCACAGCGATCCCTGTGGTGAGCAATAAGAATGCGCAAAAGTGGTGGGGTATGAATCAAGCATTGCAGAACGCTGTTTAAGAAGCAAGTATTCCCCAGATTTATCAGACCGGCGCCAAGGTTGCATGTCGCAGGCCAGGCAATGTCAATTCCTCCGTAATGAAGCGACGTGGTCAGGTGGCCCTTGGCGCTTGTTGGACTCGAGGGGCTATTCGCACAGGGATGTAGCGTTTTGGGCTTTCCGGAGGGCTTAAACCGCGTTACTGGTCATATTCTTGGGCGCGGGTCAAGAGAGGAGCGTGCTCACCTCCGCCTTTGGAGTCTTAGGTGAAGCGTTTATGGGCTCATACTTTCCCTCTGCAACGGCCAGTGTTCCGGAAGACGAACCTTCTACGAATTCGAGGGGGGGTGGGAGAAGCTTGTTGAAGGCGTCCAAGTCTCTCGATGGCCTGTACTGGAGCTGCTCCTCCGATGAATGAGAGGGGGTAAACGTGACGGTTGAGGCGGGCATAAGAGGAGAAGCAAGCATTCTTGGCAGGGGGAAAAGCGGGCCCGAAGGGATGGGGAACGAGCAGGGTCTCACCAACAAGAGCCCTGCGCAGGCGGGTCGACGCTAGAATACGCGAAACAGTAGTGTGAGCGATGTGGGTGGAAGCGCGTCTAATCGCGACGGTTTGTTTGGTCCATCATACAATTGATATACTATGCTATGGTGATGGTATACTAGTATACAGATAGGTTCTCCAGCGAGTCTGGTTCCTCAAACGGTTCAATAATCGGATAACTACCCACATAAAACTGCTGTCCATCGTATTGCCATAAACTTGGAGACTGTATCACTGCCATAGGAGTTGTAACATCCGTGTCGGTTGAGTCGTACCCGTAGAAACCGTTGCGCATGAAGTCATGCCTAATACCCGTAGGCTGGTTATAAAACATCCATGCGCCGTTGTCGCGCTGGAGCACTATTTGATACTCATCAACCTGATAGGGGAGGGACGGACTTTTAGTGGCTTACATTCTGGGTCAATGGATAGGGCCAGTTCAGGATATATCTCATTCCGGAAACAATGGGCGTGCGCCAGACCGTGTATGGCACAACTACCAGCGTTAAACCCAGGTGCCGTCTGGGTTGCCAGCATAGGCCATGTCTGAAGTGGCACTGGGAAATACGGTTGATCTTCGGGAAGAGTGCTGGACAATCCCTCGATGCCTTTATCTATACTAGTCCTGGCACGATTTTGGTTGGATGAGTGTAGTGAGATAATCTTAGCTTGCTCGGGACTGATATTATGTTTTCGTTTAAGATGGGTGCGGAATGCGGAACCGCGTTTAATTCTGATATTACGATCCGTCAGACAAGTTTCAATTTTTGTAGGAACTAAAATACCTTGTTCTACAGCTCATAACAGGGCATACATTGACGTATTTCATCTTGTGGATTTCATTGACATGCCTGGTTTTGGAGGACGGATCGCTAAATGTGGCTGGACAGTTACCACAAGCGAACGGCTTGTTCTTGGTGCTATGATTCAACATCAGCACCAATGAATATTATGCAGGAGCCAGTGTAAAACTTACTGAACATTTTCGTGGGCTCTTAACCCGGAAGATTGGGCGAAGGTCTTTCCACAGCCTTGCACCAGGCAGGCGTACCTACTGAAGGCGCTGTTAATACAGTCCATTCGACTACGAGGAGTATCAATTAATTACCCTCTCTTGCGGAGCCGCAAACTATGGCGAGGTGGGTCGACCTTTCGGTCAGAAATCTTTGGGTAAGGGGTAATGTGTTCCTGCTCGAAATTCACTCAGTCAGAAAATTCGTATGAGCCAGAAGGCATATTCATACATACATGGGTCATGGTGAAATATTGATAAGTAAGTGCTGTTCAGCGACGGTGTTAGAAGGACGAAGACACCGGGCGCTTATTCGCGACAGAGGTGGCTTTTATCACGCGACAAAGCCTGATACATGATAGTTCCGCCTTGTCAGATCTATCAGACATTACCGCACGATATTCGCTCCAATTAATTGTTTCTCAACGGCGGCGGGGCGCAGCCGCGCAACATATGACGGTCCGATCTTGCATTCAAAGCCCGACAAAGTGGATTGCAAATTTCTGCAATAACAATTAATAGTCCCAAAGATGCTTGGGCAACTACGAGTTGACCACCCGAGATAGCGATTTGATCGCTTACGCTTTTGTGGGCTCACGAGCAGCGTTGTGTCCCCTCGCAGGGCGCGACTGCCTTAAAAGGAAAAATTAAGCGCCGATCTTGTTCCCGCCACGTGGGTCTGTTTCTAAGCTTATCTTAACCTTATTGGTTGATTGATCTAAATGTCAATAACACCTCTTTAAGAAACTATCCCATACGTCGTTCTTTCAGATACCAAGCCCAGGTCCATTAATTTTCTTCGTTACTCTCTCTTCCAGCCAGGGCGCAATTGCCAGCAGGTCATTCCATATAAAGGACGCATACTGCTGGCTGGGAGAACGGTCGTGAGGGGACAAAAGTTGCGAGATTATCCTGTGGCGTATGCGTGTAAGGTGGTGAATGAGGCTAATAAATGGCGTCAGCATACATCATTCCTCCGACCCATTGTCTCCCGCCTTCTTCTGCCTCCCCGGACCCATTCCAACGCCGATCACTTTCTCCGGGGGTAAAGAAGGGATAATTTGCATACCTAGGACTAGGCGTTGGATGACGCAAGCGTGTATACGTATAGTCAAATTCGGTAAGATCCGCTGGCGACATGTTCAGTTGCCGGTGTGGAGAGGAACAGGAAACGTACGTGAGTTGTTGGGGCGAGCCTTCATTGGATATACTCCATGATCGTGGACGAGATATGGTGCGGGCAGTGGATTAAATCCTCCTTCGATTCCAGGCGGATGTAGAAAGGCGTGGGCATTTTGATTGTAGATGAGAGGCGTTTTTTGACTTAAAGTTCCGAAAGCTAGGATTCTGACGTCAACCAGTTCGAGAACGACCTGGGGGGGACGTAAGCACCGTGTGTACCATCGAGCTATTGATAGACACAGACTCGGACATGCGTTTCGAGATGTGCCAGGTTAGCTTGCGCTCTGAGAGTGCATCAGCGGCGCTCGGGAAAGGGTAGATGATGACCGACTTCATCTCGTCGAAAATGGCGAATGGGTTAAAGCTGCGAGATGAACCTTCGAGTTCGGATGCGGAACCATTGCGATTGAGAACGATATACCTGGCCAGGTATGGTGAGCAGCATGATAGATAGGACAGGGGGGAATAGCCAACTTTGTCCAGGACTCGTCGGAGGTGCACGAGCTGAGAGGGCGGTGCCAGACTCTGTAGAGGATCCTGGGATGGGTTAGTAAGTTAAGACAGGGGGCAGAAGCACAACTGGCTTGAGGAAGGCTTCTTTCCAAGAGCCGTCCTTTTTCCAGCGACGCCAGCCGGGCAGAAAACGGCGAGCGAAGCACTCCTCCCACTCTGTGGGAAGGAGCTTGGGAACGGTGGCGTCGTAGAGAACGAAAGCGGGACGGGCGAGAGAGAGAATTTCGATCCAGTTCTGCCTGGGGACGATGAGGCGGAGGCTGAGATGTGCGAGAGTGTGATCGTAGATGCCGGCACGGAGACGACGGAGGATGGGTCTGCGCCAGGGGTTGAGGGCGGGGTCTGCGGCGATCTTGCGAAGGGCGGGAGATAGAGAGGAGACGCAGATGAGGTCGTGGAGGTCGAGCTCAGCGAGGATTTCAGCGACGAGCTCGACGGGGATGTCCTGAAGAGAGGGCATGCGGGCGCAGTCATAAGCGGTACGCAGAGTTGACGCGCTCCACGTACCAGGGTTGCTGGTCGCTATATTAACGCTCCACTTAGGATGCCCCTTGCGCCCCTACTCTCATGTCCTCCCGTCCCCACTCTGCCACCGGTCTCCTCCGCCCCGTCGTCGTCCACAAGGACAGCTGGGCAGATTCAATTAGCGACTCCCCCTACTCCTTCGTCTCTGGTCCTCGCCTCAGCTTCCTCTCCGGAAAGGTAGCCCCTGCTCTTCTACTTTTTCTTCCCTCTATCCCTAACCTTCTTCTCCAGTACTCCTTGTCCCCAGATCCTCGCTCATGGGGTGCAGATCTCTCTCCAACTCTTGTCGAACCAGACGATTCTCTACACAACCCAGATCTCGAGCAGAAAACTCTAGACGATAGCCCTCTGTCCCTCTCTTCACGAGGCTTTCTTAATCTAGGATGTCTCGTAATACTGTTGGTGGCCATCCTCGGTTTGTTGTAAGTCTCCCCTGTGGCCCTTGCGTCCACTCCTATTCACTTGTATCAGCGTCGGCTATCCTTTGGCAACATATGCTTGGCGGATAGCCCCCTTGTCTTCTGGTTTTAATCTAGGAGGAATTAATGCCTCCGGTCAGGTGGGCTAATTTTTCACCACATATGCTACTATCGCTAAGTGTCCTAGGTCCCTTCCATGGGCAATTTCGGCCTTATTGACTTGCACACACCCAAAGAAGCATATACAAAACCAGGGTATACTGATGCCTCGGAATATGTTCTCGTATTTTCAGATGAGTTTAACACTGATGGACGCACGTTCTATCCGGGGGACGACCCATACTGGGAAGCCGGAGACCTTCATTACTGGGTTCGTCCGTTGATAATCAAACAAAGCACTTGGTATCCTTAGCTAAACTCCAGGCAACGAACAATCTCGAATGGTACGATCCAGCGGCTGTCACCACAGCAGGTGGATCGCTTGTTATCACGTATTCTCAAAAGTGGAATCACAATTTGAATTTCCAAGGAGGCAAGTTGTGTCGCACTGCTTGCTATATCGGGAACTGAACAGCAGTTAGGCCTCATTTCTACATGGTTTGTCATAACGTAATTCATCAATGTCCGTCTGTCGAACATGCGTTAGGAACAAGTTTTGTTTTACAGGTGGCATCTTTGAGGCTTCTGTCCAACTTCCTGGAGCAAACAACGTTGTTGGCATGTGGCCCGCTCTGTGGACGATGGGGAACTTGGGCAGGGCCGGTTACGGTGCGACTCTTGAAGGCATGGTGAGTTTGTCGCCTTTCATAACTGGTGTGGAACCAAACATACCAGCATACTGTGTAGTGGCCATATTCGTACGATTCCTGTGATGTTGGTACTGCCCCGAATCAAACCCGTAATGGACTGCCGGTGGCTGCCACTGTACACGGCGATCATGGGCACGGCGGTGCACTTTCTTATCTTCCAGGACAACGGCTGTCCAGATGTACATGCGAAGGCTCAGATCATCCTGGGCCGTTGCATGCAGATGGTTCTTACGTTGGTCGTTCTGCTCCTGAGATTGACTTATTGGAAGCTCAGGTACGAGGCTTAACATTCTTTACTCCTTGTATCAATAATATATACAGGTATCTGGAATACCTGGAGTGGGCCAAGTATCGCAATCTGCACAATGGGCTGTGAGTATCTGTCTTGTACAAGTGCTCCATTCATTAAACAACCATAAGCCATTTGACTATTCATACGTATGGGATAATTCTAGTGACCACATGACGCTCTATGATCCATCCATCTCAAAATTAAATAGCTTCATGGGCAATGTCCTACAGCAAGCCACGTCCGTCGTCACCGATACAAACCAAGTATGCTACGAGGCGATCGAGGGGTGTTACTCTATTTATGGGTTTGAGGCAAGTCACATCGCTTGCCCTTTATTGTCAGTGTAGTAATTTTGTAAATTCAGTATCAACCAGGCATGCTTTCCTCTGCCGTTTTATCTCAATTAACTAATAATTTCTCCAATACTACCTAGGATTCGATAATGGAGTGAGTTGTCTAGCTTATCAACGGTTCCATCCCTATTAATTCATACTTATAGTATATAACATGGCTTTCGGACAATAAACTGGCTTGGACCATCCGAGCAGGCGGAGTTGGCATTGATAACACAGTTGAGATATCACAAAGACCTGTCTCCCAAGAACCCATGGTAGGATACCTCCCTCACCGAAGAGCAAGAATTCACTCGCTCCTTAGTATCTTATCATCAATCTCGGAATGTCTTATAACTTCGGAGCCATTGACTTCGAGCATCTAACCTTCCCTACCCACCTCCGCGTGGATTACGTACGCGTCTACCAGAAGCCGAACGCTATTAACATAGGATGCGACCCGAAAGATTTTCCAACAGCCGATTACATTAAACAGTAAGTGGCTCCAACGATTGATGTTCCCACAGCAACTGATGTTCTGCGTGGGAAATTTAGGCATATTGAAGCATACACTAACCCGAATTTGACGACATGGAGAGGCGATTACGGACAACCTTTCCCTAAGAACTCGTTTCTTGAATCGTGCTGACGATCTGACTCATTGACGATCTTTTGTTTCATGCTAGCCATTCATTTACTGCCATCTCAATATCGAGCGATTTAGAGCCGCTCGCTATAGCATACATCTACATTACCGTTCACCTTCATTACAAGTTGACGATTCATCTTGGAGTTATACCCTACGCTCACCACATCCCCTAGACTTGGACAATACATTCCTTCTGCTTCGTCGAACCTCTCCTAATTTATATTTGGTTTAGAAAAGTGTACTCAGATTGTATAGATGCAGGTCAGATATAGTCAAATTCTAAGCAATAGGCATAATCCACCCCTTTGTAACGCCATATTGAATGACCTGTCCTGCGCATGAAACCCCTGGTGGAGGACAAACAGGTGCCTGAGTCTTTCTTCGCCCCTTGGCTTTCTTAATCGCTTTCTTGTTGGAGTGTACATCCGAGACACACTTAGCAAGTAAGTTTTCGATTTCCAGGAGGGAATTGTAACATTCTTTCTCTGTGAAAGTAGTTGTTAATGTCTGGGAACTACGATGACTAGGCGGCTTTAGATGTTTAGATTGAAGAAGCTTGAGGACAAGGTAATGAAGCCACTGCGTGGCGACAGAATGAGAACATAATTATAGCCGACGTGAAAGTTTGATTACCATAACATTTGTCAGAGGATGGAAACTTTCCCACCGAATTCCGACATGGTCTCTCATGGTGCGGTATATATCAAATTGGTAATCTCCTGTTTCACATGTTAGCCACTCACTAACCATCTTTTTTGTGCAGCTGACCTTCGCCCATGAAAATTTCTCCATCAAACGGCGTCCAATATATCTTCTCAAATCCATTGCTGTCACTTGCATCCATACGTGAGAGACCCAGATCGATTACAGTTGCCTGGACGCCGTGCACAGGGTCATCCATGAACAGACGGTTCGATACATTCAAGCAGAGATTGTTCAAGGTTAGGACATCGGCCGCTGGAACATCCTTTACAAGAATCTGCCCCCAATGGAGATCGCGATGCTATTACACCCTTCAGAAAAAGTAAGTCCGGGAGCTGGACGGGCTCACCTCAAACGAAACTAGCTGTTCTGCGTGAGCGAGAGCCTTCGAAACCTGCCAAAATATGCTGCAAGCTTGCCGCCATCCCGATTTCCCTACGTTTGTGAAGGTATATGCTTCCAAGTCAGGTCCGCCATTTGGCAGAACAATGATAGCATATGCCTGGGACACGGTAAAAGTATCTAAAGCATGCAGTTGTAAGAGAGGAGACAATTTCGTCGAATGGCCTACCTGGTCTTACGCTCTCTGACCCTTTTGTCTCGTTATATTCGTCCCAAAGTCGCAGGAGTAGCTCGGGATACCGCCCCCGCACAACATATGCTTTAAGAAGTTTAACAAAGCCATCGCAGACTTCGCCCATTGCGCGTGTGACAATTATCTCTCTCCGAACGTCCTTCGCTTCACTAGTCGCCGGCCCTTCAGTTTCATAGTCGCTATTCTTATCTCGTTTATCATCAACAAGCCCGGACTCATTGCGCAAAGGAATAATCTTTAGGACGACATCACCAATACCAAACACCTCCGAATAACTTGCTTCGCCGATTTTCTTGAAACTATGCACTCCATATTCTCCATCAATTTCTGATGATCGCACGGTAGGATCATAAGGAAACGACTTTATGAAGGACGAGAATTCGTACAGGCCACACTCCTCCTGGTGGCACTCTTCCAATAGAGACTTCAGGTAGTCTGGAGCGGAGGGGTCAGTCAAGTACGGAGATGAGTTCAGCACTACTGATGACTCAAGCCCAAGGTCAGATATCTCGATAGACGAGTCGAAGTCAGAGGGTGTTGGTGGAGATGGTGGGGCGATAGCGTTCCTCGAAGTTCGGAGCCCACGAATAGGCGTCAGTTGCCGTGGTCGAGCAATAGGCGATGGTATATGCGGGCGCCGACTGTTGTAAAGTGAGGAGGATTGTGGCCTTCGCGGAGATACAAAGCGAGCACTAGGTTCTGAGCGGGATGGGATAATAGGTTTATATGGTATAGAATGGATATGAGTCTGGATAACTTTCTCATGCACAATGTGGTTTGGATGACTTGGTCGCTCCTTGGACGGCTCAACAATATCGTTTTCTTGCTGACTTGGCGGTTTTGACGTCTTTTGGGGAGGAGTGAAGGAACCCTCATCAGTTTCTGAATCGTCTGAATATACTTTTCTAAGTTTTGGAGACTTTTGCAGCCGACGAGGTTGGATAAACTCGTCATCACTTTCTGACAAGTCGCCATTTGGTGACCTTATATATGGCGATTCGGGTGGAGTGCTGAGTTTAGCAGAGTTGGTTCCGGCATTAGTGCGCGAAACCCGACGTTCCTTTGCAATCGTCCTCCCATCTTCATCGAGTACAATGATATCGACGTCGACCACGTCCGATGTAGGTTTATGCAGCTCCCACTGCAGTTTGGGCGCACCAAATTTGTGTTTCTTTGGTATGGCCGGAAACAACGTAATGTTTAGTGTATGTGCTACCAGAGGCGTTCGTGATCGTTTCTCGGCACCGTTCAGATGGACGCCCCTGAACTGCGTTTTTTTGCCTTGTGCAATTCCAGGTCTGCGATTTACGGCCTCTGCCTCGTTGGAATTTGCATCTCTACCTGTTTTCTTCCTTCGTATAGGTAATATCGCTGGTTTCTTCCTCTGAACATGAATAACGCGCGGAGATGGTGACTTTAGCCCCGCCTGACCATCTGGTTTATCCACGTTCTCTCGCTTTCGCATTCTTGATACGACTGGAGCCCATTGTATTGATACGTCTGGCTCGTCAAAAATGTTTGGAATATTTTTCCTCGAGGGTCGTTCGTCGGAGGCAGCAACAATACGCTGGCTTCGCTTGCCATAAGCGTGTATCTGCTTCGTGTGTGTCCCCAACATCGGTTGATAGCGGCGCGGTTGATGGGTGGCGAGCACGAGGACGCGTCGAATCACATGACCGTACGCGCCATGTCTCTTCCCGTGTCATTGCGAACATCGGTTACGCCGAAGGAACTGGAACTGATTGCCTCACAGCAGCTTATCGACATAATACCATTGATAGCTATGGAAAGAACAGCATTTATCTCGGTACGCCTTCGGGAGGAATGACCGCCCTGCATAACCTGTGACAATTAAAAGGGTACATATGGACCTCTAAGACCCCCGAATAGAGCTAAAGTACCGCTCTGGATTGCGGTTAACCTTAAAATTAAAAAGAAGTGTCATATAGTCGCGCCAGACTGGCTCAGCGTAGGTGTGTACACCATGGCGCATAATGTGTCTAGAACCTCAAGGACCCAGATTACCTCAAGGAGAGACTAGAAAAAGAAATCACGGACATCGCATTCAGTAATCTCCCATTTCGTTACATAGAGATATCAAAGGTGCTTCTTGACGTGTACGTTATCTTCGGGAATGCTCCTGTTGTAGATTTTGATCGCAGGCTATAGCGCCTCGGACGATCTTGAGAGCTCGGACAAATTGCGATCGTTGCTCAAAGATCTACGTGAAGCTAGACAAGCCAAATGCCGAGCAGGCCTTTCTGAGATGGACTATACCGAGCTAACCGTTCGTCCACCTAACCCAACCTCGAAGAGTCTCTTTGACAGCAAATCCAGTTCCCAAATCTTTGTTCCATGGAAATTAACGAAATCCGCCCATTCTTTGTACAGTCTATGAATGTGTTGACGCAACTTAACTTGCCTCAAACCACGTCGGACGCGTAACACGCGCAGAAAAGCATACAAAAACTGTAGTTATAGCCCAACGACAAACCAAACACATTGTAGCGGTATCACAACTTTTGTTGCATATTTAGCCTCTCCAAGAGAGTAACCAACTGTTGCTTGACACCATCAATCTCATTCAGAATCGTAGCGTCAATAGACTTATGACCTTGTCAGTAACCGGTATTCTGACACGATCGAACGCACCTGTTGTGTATTGGGGAAAGCTCTGATGAGTTCCTCGAACGGCACTCTGCTGATCTTCTTTCCGGGGCATGTTGGGTCATCCACTTCTGGGTTCCTAGTTCGGGGTGAGTCCTCCTCTCCATTCTCATATCCAAGAAGCCATCGCTCTATCCATGACCCCCTTTTTGCCTCTCGTTCCGCTTCGTACATTGCAACAATAGACAAGGGAATGAAAAAGATGAAAGACATAACGTAGTGATTGAGCTAAACGGATTGCACAGTGCTCAGTTTGACGTGGTTCGTGAATAGGCCCCTTACCTGGGCATATGTTCGATTGCTTAGCCTGAGAATGGGCAGGAACCTATTTGTTAATTAAACTAATGACGCATCTGAGATAAACACAGAAGAACGGCTTACTCAAATGGCGCAATCAAGACAATTTCGATCAAATTGAAGGGTGCGGGATAAACATTGGAATCGGGAGCCCTAATCATGCTGACCGTCTTCCCAGCAAAGAATGCAAGGTATTGAGCTTCTGCGTCTTGGACGATCTACTAAGAAGACGAATAGTAGGATTCGAGGGTTCTTGCCTCTTGTACTTACATCGGAGTAGGCAGAGGAGAACAGAGAGATGAGGACATTAAGGAGTATGATAGTCGTCACTGTGTTCCATCTGCTGAACATTGAATAAAATTAGATACCCCCCCAAATTATGCCTCACAGGTAAAACAACAGAAGGCCAGTTGGGCTGTGACGGTATAGGATAAGCGGGCACCACAAGAAACGAGTTCGTCGCACCTTCCTGCAAATTTATTGTAGTTTGGCGACCTTAACGAATGAGCATAAGAACCATCCGTCGAACCCATGGCCAGTCCAACTTACTGTAGAAGAGCTTGTACAAGTACATTGACAACCTAATTGAAGCACGTCAAAACTCACTTAGCCATATCGCAAATTATCCTACCTCCGGCACGTCATCAACAGTCCCATCCGCCGCATCCAGAGCATATAGGCCCTGATAGAACCCAATGGATAGTATGGACAGAAGCTAGAAAGAGTTGTAGAAGAGATTTTTGATGTTTGTATGGCATGCACTGACAGCAAAGAATATGCCAGACTCTTTCAGCATCCTTGCAATGCAGATTTGCATGGTTCCGATGTACCTGAAAACCCATAAGACCAGTCTTGCGCCGCTTAATGACACTTACTTCTGACCATCGAAGACAGTCACAAGCTCTGCCGAGATAAATCCTTATTAGATTGACCGCAACACGTTTAGACCACTTACTTATCCTGAATTCCGTCAGTCGGGTTTTAAACGAAGTCAGAAGAACCTACCAAAGTAACGGCGCAGCGCAACTTAATACTCGGAAACTCTCGAGTCTGAGATCCGCAGACTGCCCACTAATAGCCATTACACGCAAAAGGAAGGCCGAGAACAGGATTGCTTCGATGATCAATGAAATGACGTTCCAGAAGTTCAAAACGCGCCACGTAGCAAAGTGTAGTAATCTCCAAAACTCGACCACCGTCAGTTATGGTGAGACTTGGTTAACACACCGGTTACCTTATAAATATCTACGGATAATGTCAGCTAGCCTCCAGTGACAAAAGAATTGATACGATCACCTTCGAACGTAAACGCAAGTGCCATGATGTAAAGTATTATCTCCCATCCGTCAAGCATATCGCGCGGCCGGCCCAGTCGCTCCACGGGCTCTCGAACTAAACTGAATGTAAACGGAGTCTAGTGAGGGAATGGAGCAAGCAACCATACCTGCTTGGGAATATACGAATAGAAAGAAAATCCAGACAACAATGCGGAATATACTTTGATACCTGTAGGACCCAAATGTTCGCCCCAGTCCAATTATCGAAAACTTGCTTTATGTCTTACCTTGGAACGCCAAGTCTTGAGGGATCAAAATGTCCCCAGAAACCCCCACCACGAACCTCTGAGTACGGCACATCTTAAAATTAACGGTCAGATCATGATTATAGATCCCAAGTACTCCTCACAATCAATGTCATTACTCTCGTTATTCTTCTGAATTATGTCGCCCTCCCAAAGTGCGTTGACGACTAATTCATGAGACTCCGTCGAAAATAATGATAAGAACCATGAACACACCATCCTGGGCTTCAGATGAAGAGAGAAATATGATGCTTGGGCTAGTCAACCCCACCGTGTGCTACCGGAAACAAGCGACGCACCAGTTTTGATCAATAGCGAGTTCTAGCGCGCTGGACATGTCGCCTCCATCATCACGGTTTAACCTGTACTCAAAACGGGTAGACATAATGGACGCCAATCTCTCTCTAGGAGAGGCATGAACTACTCTTCTTGCCAAGACTTCGCACGCGACAGCTATCCAAGACTTTACATTGTAGTGTGGTTGTAAATGCATAGCAGTACCTACCGCGACCAAGATTCTCTCCATAGTCGGCTGGATTATTATTTGCATCGCGCATGAATTGAGATCGCGCGCGCAAGAGGGCATACGGAAGCTGTACGGGTTAGTGATCACGATTCGCAATGTTTCAAGTTAATGAGGCGGTCTTACAGCCTCTACAAAATCCCCAGCGGCAGCCATAAAAGCGGTGACAACTTGGAGAGTTACTATACGACTTGTAGGTTCTCTTATCTCGGCTGGTGACACTTCAACTGGTAATAGCTGGAGAATCATCGCGCGCAGGCGCTTCACGAGTTCTAAATAACTAGTTGTCATAAAAACAGCTTTCTTTGAATCGGCGAGCATACTTTCTGTGGTATCTGACGACGGCTTTGGTGGCCTCGCCAAATATATAGAGGGATTATCCCCTCCATTGCGGTCTTGTTGTAGCGACATGAGTTATTGCACAGCCACACATACCGCTACTTGGCCATAAAGATGCCGGTGAGACGCAACAACAGTCGCAGAGGCACCTAAAGAATGACGCGCTTTATCAGGCCTACCATTCGTCGCTCAACGACTACCCTGACATGACTCAGGTTGGCAACTTGGCCGTGTTGCCTATCAAAACCAGAATCAGAGGCCCTGCACCAATCGGTATTTAAGTTATTCATCGCTCGATGCGCAGTTAGCATTAATGAGGTGAACAGCGGATCCATCTCAGCAAGATATCATAGACGAGACAATTGACCTATTCCGCGCCAACTCGCTATTTCGCAATTTCGAGATTAAAGGACCCGCAGACCGCACGTTAATTATCCTCATTCTGTTCATCTCGGACTGTCTCTCGAAACTAGGAAGTGCCCGCACAGTACCTAATCAAATCGAGGCATCCAAATCCCTTAATACGCTAGCTGTGGACAACTTTCCCGTCCCTGGCGATGCCAACTTTCCACTGAATGCGCATTATGCTCCTCCCGGTAGCCGTACAGATGCAGGTATATACGAAAAGTTATTTAAACCATCTATTGGTCTAATCGGCGACCAGAGTTTCTCCGCCAGTACTTGACACAAATTCGGCAGGAGCTAGCGGCTCGTTTAATCGAGAAGCTCTACGCGGATGGATCAGGAAAACCGAGTAAATGGTGGATGTCATTCCAAAAGAGACGATTTATGAACAGGAGCTTGTCGTAGAGCATAGAATGCATAACACAAGATCGCAAGACATGAGGGCAAAGGATCTGTACCAGTGTAGTCTATTTGCGCCATCTTCGTTCATTAGGATTCTTCCTTCCATGCCCAATCTGAGGCAATTCACCTGAATTCCTAGTTCGGCCCTTTCCTCCCGCCCCCACACGCATCATCTCGGGTACCCAATCTGGATCCATCCAGCTACCTGGAACGCCCGCGCTGGCCCCCTTGCTAGTCATCCCTTTAAGCATCTTAGCCTCCTCCCTCTCTCTTTTGTTGCTGATCCGTTTCTTTGCTCTCATGTACTCCAATTGATCTTCGCGCAGGATCAAGCCCTCGCCAGAGCCTGTCTTAGCTGAGCCAGGTTTTGGGGCTGGGATGGAGTATCTGGTCCCCCTGAGTCTGTATTGAAAGTTCTTCTTGAGATGTACTTGTACTGTAGGTGCTTTCGCATCAGCACCTGGTCTCGCGATGGTAACCGATGCCCGAATCAATGTTGGGTTGCCACACGATGGGCAGAACTTCTTAGAATTATCTTTGCATAGCCTATGAAAGAATGAGATTCTGAAATGAAAGCCCGGAGAAGGCGGGCTCACTTGTAACAAGCATGACACCTCAACACCCACGTCTTTACCTTTTCTATCCGTTTTCCCTCCAGGCCGACCAGACTCAATCCCATCTGCAATAGTACGTTTTGCATGGCGAAATCGACCGTCATACAACCTGCCCACATTTTTTCTTCCTTCGCCTTCCCCGCTGCTTCTGATGGCAGGAGGCCCAGAGCTCTGGATTTATGCAGAGCGATATTATCTGGTGTTATCCACTCGCCTTCACCGTCATCTTCGTCAGGTGGATCCTCAAACACAGGGGTTGATGATAGGTCGTTTCCCGGTGACTGGTGAGATGATGGAGGTTCATCTTCATCCTTAGTCGAATGAATTTCAACTTGAAGAGGCTCGAGCTCATCATCGCCTTCATCATCCTGTTCGTCGTCTGGGTTAACTGGCGACTCATCTTCATGGCCTGCTTGTTGGACGATGCCGCGGTTGTCCTGCGTATGCGTCAATTCCGTCTTCCCTAACCTTTCTGTTATGTGATCGACCGCCGTAGCTAGGGCTTTGGGCTCCTCCGCATCCTTTTTCATCTACTATCCCTGGGTTATTACTCCAAATAAGTGTAGATAAATTAAATCTACATGCCTCATCAGCATCCATATCCTCCTCTGCTTTCTCACCTTCTTTATGGAGCATGTATGTCAGTGCCAGGACGCTTAGATCGGGGAGTGATAGCACACTGTAGTCTCCCGTCTTTTTTGCCCATTGTATGACTAGAACAGCTGGATAGTATCGAGTATAGGCCGATGATACTAATGACGTACCATGGGCTAGACTGGCGGCATCAGGCGACTTTATTACGAGCTTGACGCCTGAGAGCAGACCAAGCTGTTCCAGATGTTCCCTTGCCCTTTTATCTTTAAGTTCGGCAAGTACTTGTGGGACGGTATAGTATGACTCTGCGAGACCACGTAGCGGCGCAAGTGACAGCAGCGGGCCAGCATCTAGCACAAGATGCTTGCATCGAGGACTTGTCATATTCGGGCGATAGTTGCGCTTAGATTTGCACTGAGAAAACTCGCAGATGACTCGGCCCGCTCGGCCGAGCGACAGCGTCCGAACCACCGAATTGCAATGGCTTTAAAGCTGGCCGAAATGCTCTCAAGATCTGTCCAACAATGTCACCAAAGACGTAAGGCACACGTTCTTGAACAAATTCGCATAGCTAACTAGTTTCTAGTTTCAAAATTGTCGTACTCGCTGGAGATGGCATTGGTGCGCTTTTATCTGTTTTATCCGAACCATCACCAACGTAGGCCCGTACAGGGCCCGAGGTCGTTTCTCAGGCTGTACGAGTCCTTGAGATTGTATCCGAACACTGTCCGGAATTCAATCTCAAATTGGAACCACATCTATTTGGTGGAATCGCGATCGACCAGTTTGGCGAACCATTGCCCACAGCTACTTTAAAAGCATGCAAAGAGGCCGATGCGATTCTCATGGGTACGTTGACGCCCAGATGTCGTGCCTGGATGTCATTCACCCACCGCTAGGCTCCATCGGTGGACCTAAATGGGGCGTCGATGCGAAAGTACGTCCTGAGCCAGGCCTGCTCGCCTTACGCAAGGCTTTAGGCCTTTATGCCAACATTCGGCCAGCAAACCTTGCTTCCGATTCTCTTCTCTCCTATTCACCATTACGCCCCGACATTGCGCAAGGCGTTAACCTCATTGTTGTCCGGGAACTTATCGGCGGTGTCTATTTTGGAGCACGTAAGGAACAAGGCGTAGCCCCAGATGAGGACACAGCTTGGGATAACATGATTTACAGTGTGCCCGAAGTCCAGCGTATAACGCGTGTCGCGGCTCAGATAGCCCTATCCACTAACCCTCCCATGGAGATCCACTCGGTGGACAAGGCAAATGTCCTTGCAACCTCGCGTTTGTGGCGGAAAACAGTCAATGAGACGTTAGCAAAGGAGTACCCTCAACTTAAAGTTGATCATCACTACGTTGATGCAGCGTCCATGTTTATCGTTCAAAATCCAAGGAAGCTTAACGGCGTCATTCTTACAGAAAACCTGTTTGGTGACATGTGAGTGCAGTCGGTTTTAAATGTCTGGATCATGTGGTTACTGACGATCTGAAGTCTTTCTGACCAAGCAAGTGTCATCCCAGGTTCTTTGGGTCTCCTCCCATCCGCATCTCTGGCTGGTGCACCATCCTTTCCCTCGGATGATTTCAAGCCGACTCTAGGCTTGTACGAACCTATTCACGGTTCCGCCCCTGACATTGCGGGAAAAGGTATAGCCAATCCAATCGGCACCATCTTAAGTGCAGCAATGCTCCTCCGCTATTCGCTAGGCCTCGAAAGACCTGCAAAAGCCATCGAGGATGCTGTTCGTAAGGTTCTTGACTTGCCAGAGACTGGTGGTTATGGTCTAAGGACCAGGGATCTCGGAGGGGAAGTAGATACAACGTCATTAGGGGATAAAGTAGTTGACACCCTTCGTTCCTTATTGCAGAACCCGACATAAACATTCGAACCCAACGTGTACGTGTAGTTATGTAGAAATTACAATTCAAGGCCCTATAGTTCAATCTTTGGCAAGGACAATGCAAGCCCTTGATGGAATGTACACCTATGTAAAATTACCATATGGCAATATGTTAGGCGTGAAGTCGAAATACGTTACCTGAAGCCAATTCTTTCTACCGTTCCATTCCATCGGCGTAGTGAAAAATGAACTGCGCAAAGAAACATTGTCGAAACCTCCAAACTGTTTTTCATCGCTGCTCAGAACAATGTGATATTTTCCGGGTTCCTCTACACCAACACGATAGTCCGTGAAACTGGACGTCGGATGGAAATTGAAGATGAACAACAGGCCAGCTCGTTCATATACAATGACTTTGTCTCCCTCGTGCTTCAATGATACATATGCCTGTGATGATTGATTGATTACGCCAGCAATTGAGCAGAAATACCGAAATCGCGTACTTGTGGTGCATCCAGCCAATGATACTTGTCTTCGAGGTGATTCATGGCATTATCAAAGTTGTTGAGGTACTTATAACGAAGAATATGGTCATCAACAATGTTCCATTGGCGGCGGGCATAATGGAACGAATTATTATTTCCTTCGCGAGGAAAATCTAACCACTATGGCATTTATCAGGTGGTGGTTCATAAACAATGCAAAGTTTTTATACTTCTGGATGACCAAATTCGTTGCCTTCAAAGTTCAGATAACCTTCGCCGCCGAGGGAGTGCACTAATAATCTAAATGACAAATAAGCGAAATATCCTTCGATACAGACTTTACAGCAAACCTGATCATCTTGTGTAATGCTATGCCGCGTGAAATTATAGGAGTCAAAGGCGTCAAGTCGGACATGTTAGTGTCTAAGGAAAGTGTAAGTCGTCGTATAATGACAATCGTATTTGGCACGTACACATTTCCTTGTCCATAAGCCAGAATGCCAATGTTTTGTCGCCCACGAGCGCTTGGTCATGGCTCTCGCAGTACGCAATACTCTTCTCACCATGACGTCTATTGGTGAGAGTATGAACAATAGCACCCATGTCCCACTCATTATCTGATTTGTGCTTTAGTAGCTTAATCCACATATCCGGTATGGCCATCGACAATCGATAGTCAAATCCTACCCCTCCCTTTTCAACTGGAATGCATAATAATGGCATGCCGGAGACATCTTCTGCGATTGTAGTGGCAAAGGGATAAAGAGAATGTACCGCATCATTCGCCTGCAAAACACTTAATCGGGGATTTATATAAGAATGACTGACGACTTGCAAGCATAAGGTACACTATATTCTCTTCTTCGGCGGCGTCTCCAAAGTATTCGTTGTAACCTCCAGAGAAACCCGTGCCTATACCGTGATGCTTATACATCATGCTGGTGACGCCATCGAATCGGAAGCCGTCGAATTGATATTCTTCTATATAATACCGGAGGTTGCTTAACAAAAAGCGCAAGACTTCATGGGAACCATAATTGAACAGTCTACTATCCCAAAGGTCGTGGCGCCCTCTTCCGCCTTCATGGAAGTACAAGTGATCGGATCCATCAAAGAGGTTGAGACCATCCAGAACATTTTTGCAAGCGTGAGAATGAACCACATCAAGGAGGACGCGTAAGCCCATCCCATGTGCAGTATCGACCAGTTCCTTCAATTCCTCTGGAGTGCCATAACGCGAACTGGCGGCGAAGAAGCTGGTTACCTGATAACCAAATGCTATCGCGGAGTTCGGATAGCAGTCTAGTGATGTGAACATAAGTACATACATGCATAGTACGCATGTTCCATGACAGCCATTAGCTGAATGGTGTTGTAGCCCAAGTTTTTGATCCTAGCCAGAACATTTGCCGTGAATTCCTTGTAGGTACCCACTCTAGCTTCGGCAGTTGAGATTCCAACATGCGCCTCGTAAATCTTGAGACCACGAGGGTGAGGAGGCCTGGGGTTCTTGAACTGATATCTTTCTGAGGGCGGGGGGTTCCAGAATCTAGCGTCGTAAATGGGCGACACACTAAGATCTTGAGTTACCCTACGAATCCATGCGGGCACGCGTTCGATTCGCTCCCCAGATGGTAAAACCATGGATATCTATCTATCTTATCAACGGGGCAAATTGGAAAGCGTGATCACCACACTTTAATCTTAGAATCATGAGGGATTGCACATATACCCGGCTTCACAGGCGGTACGACAATTGACCAGACGCCGTATTCGTCTTTCGTCATTGGGTGAGATGTTCTATTCCACTCGTCTTACAAATGGTTTAGCTATCCTCATGTCGCACACTTCGAAGGAATACTTGCTGAATTCGCCAATCAGATATGCTTCTTGAGCGTTTGAGGCCCACTCCCTGTAAGTAACTGTGCCAGTCTCGTCTACATTGAGGCCGAACTTCAAGTATCCTTTGGTGAATTTCTCATAACCGCCTTCGTACTCTTCAATCTTGTCTCTCCACTGACGATAGAGATCGTGCCTGTGAATGATTGCAGGAACGTTGTGCTCCAACCAGGGATCTACGTCAAGCACGACCTGCTTATCCAGAGGCTTGGGTGACATGGCTGATCAGTGAGAAGGGGAGAGATGGAGCTCGGAGCGACGCCCAGCATTAAAGTATCAGTCCCTAGAAAATTATGACGTAACACGGTATCCGTTTCGCACCGCACGGCCACATTGATTTCGTATCTACCAATCACTAATAATGCCTCGTACAAGATCCAGGGCAAATGGTGCCATCAGTGGAGTCAGCCCTTTAAATGGTAACGTCTCAGACGATAGCCCATTTGAACGAGGAGCTCGTATAGATGCCATAAAGGTATAAATAGGAATGGGGTCACGGACTACTAAAACGCACCGTACTGCCGTTAGACTTATCTCGCCAAGGCTGGCGATGGCGTAAATCAGCTACAGAGGCAGCTCAAGGAACTGCGTCTTGAAAACGAAAGGTTAAGCAAAGAGCTACAGTTGCAGAAGGCGTTGTCAGAGGAGAATAAGTCGCCACGGAAGCCAAGACCTAGACAGGAGGATATTATGCACATTCACAGGCTGGAAGGGAAAGTAAAGGAGCTAGAGGCTGTGAGTCAGGTATTTAGGATTGGGGGTCACTAAAATTAATGTATGGATGGACGGTGACCCCAGTTGAACAGAAAGAATCAGCGGAAAATTGACATAGTAAGTTATTACTTTATGAGATATGTTCAGCTTCCGAAAGTAGTCCAGCTGCGATCAAAGGAAGTCAAGGAAGAGGCAAACGAGTTGGAGCAAGGCGCAGATGCCATTCTTAGCGATCCTGTGTACCGGATGAAAAAGGCGAGATCGACCGGGTTCAGCCTATTAATCCTAATCTCTTTCCAGTTACTGCGCAAGTTCAATGACCTTATGCTTATGGTTACGTTAGGGGAAGAAGAAACTTGTCCGATTTGCTTGGACGGTTTAGAGCTCAATAAATGTTCAAGGTCCAGTGTTTGAAAAGTGAAGCATTCGATTCCATCCTAATGCACCATCAGTTTGCCTTGCGAGCATCTGATCTGCAATACTTGCCTAGCCGAGGTATCTCGAGGTTCAGATGAGACGGTTATGTGTGTAATGTGCCGTGGAAAATGGGAAAGAGATGAGGTCATGAATGTGTATATGAGTGAGACGGCGAGATGGGACGCGTTAATTGATGTAGCCCAAGCCTTCTCTGCGATGGATAGAAGAGGTGAAGAAGAAACATCGGAGGAAGAGAACGACGAGGATTTTATTGATGATCGGTATAATTCTGTTTGCTGATCCGCTTGGGACCGGGGGCTGATTTCTGTTTCAAACCTAGATCTGGGGTAGAAAACGCGTCTGAACAGCAGAAGAGCGCGAGAGACCCGAGCTCGGACTTGCCGGAACTCACTGATGAAGGATCTGAGCGGGGGACGCCCGAAAGGTATACGAGGCACTCTTTTTCCGAGTCCCCGATGAAAGATAAGCGGAGGCGGCTTGAGAGACTGGCTGAGGAGCGGTTGAGCAAGCGTACCAGAATATAGCGTACGCCCCTGAGTCATGTGACCGCGTTGCAGTTGAAGGGTGGAATTGAACGTCTCTGACTGTCCCTTGGATGGCTCTAAGCACCTCCCCTAGAAAAACCATCCCCCTCGCTAGTGGGGATAGTTCAAGGCCAAGAAGTCGCTCATCAGCTGCTGCTACTACTTCCCTCACCAAGCGCGTCTTTTTTTGTGCCGTCGTCGTAGAAGGCTCCGAGAATGGCAGACGCTTACCAGAAGGTCATGTCTAAATGTTATGCGTTGGCAGTCGTGACTGAACCCTCGTAGAAATCCAGGAACTTGTACTCTCCTTTGGGAACCCTCTATCCTCGAATACGTCTTCAGATATGCTATCGTCTGCTCCAGGAACCTCTCTGAATGAGTCTGTCAGTGCCTTTCACACCGTCTCTTCCAGCATGCCTGCCATGACGTGCAGCTTACTGCTCTAAATTTTAATACCAATAACGGGCATACTTTTCCTTGCACGACAGATAAGTTGGTGCAAATTCTTTCGAATTTGGTCTTCTTTCCTCTTATCACCATGAAGAACGAGTATAGATCTGATTTTCCTTCTTGCATAGGAAGGACCTACGCAGAGGAAGCGTGCAATGACCGACACATCAGGACTACAATCCGTTATCAATGAACTGGTCGCCAGTGAACGTTCCTACGTAAAACGACTGCAGATTCTCAAAAATGACTATGCAGATCCTTTGCGAAATTTCGCTCGAAGTAAGGAGACCGCCATATTGCCAGCATATGAGGCAAAAACGTTATTTGGAAACATCGATAATCTGTTGCCCGTTAACGAAGCATTTTTGACAGATCTGGAAAAGATGATGACACCTTACGGCCCTAAGACAGTGGGTGGTGTAGGTGACGTAGCACTACGACACTTCAAGGAGTTGCGAGGCTTTGAACAATACAAACAATATTATATTAAAAGAGAAGAGGCGCAAGCTATCTTTGAGCGTGAAGTTTCCAAGCGTTCTTCCCGATTCGGTGCTTTCATCGATGTATGCTAGCTTTGGTTAACCATACTACACGATTGCTCATGATTTTTCTTAGCATATCAAGTACCAATCAGCGGATGCTCGTAACCGCGTGGGTCTTCGCGAACTTCTAATGGAGCCTGTACAAAGAATACCTCGATATACATTGCTATTCCGCACAATGCTTAAGCACATGTCTCCCGATGATCCACAACAGGCTAAACTGGCGGAAGCGGATGAAATTGCGAGTAAAATTGCTCTAGCAGAAGCTGATGAAGAGACGAAGAGAGCCGCAATTTTCTATTGCCTGTCCGCTTCTATCGAAGGCTTCCCTCCTGAACTTTTTTCGAGTTCACGTAGATTCATCGATTGTATCGATGTTGAAGATGTGCTCAATGATGCACCGTTATCATCAGCAGCTTCTTCTACAAGTTCTTCCGCTACGTCGCTTCATTGCACTTTATTCTTGTTTGACGACAAAATTTTGATTGCCAAACGACCTGGCAATGGAGAGAGGTGCGGAAGGACACTGGCTGGTCTGGATGACCTGGATAAAGTTACCAAGGCAAGCGGAATTCCCTCGGGTAAGAAGAAGAGCGGTATGACTTGCAAGGGTGTTGTCGATGTTACAGAAGTAGTTGCAACAGACGTCGGGGGAGCAGGTGAATCGAGCCCATCTTTAGTCACGGCTCGCTCATGTGAATTCTCTAGATTTTCATCTATATCTTGAGAATCCACTACAGGACCAAAGTGATAGGTGGTCTGGTCGGCCGTTCAGATGCCTATCGGCCGTTCATCCGTTTCTGTCACCTAATCTTGACCCTACGCAGATGGAAGCGGACAAGCAACGATTCCTTGAGCATCTATGGCGAGTCCAAGCGATGTACCGCACCAAAGCAGGCCAATCCGTTGTGCTCTGTGCCAAGGAACAAGAAGTGGAATGTAAGGCGGGAAAGACAACCTATGCGCGGACGTATTATAATGTCTATCAGCGCATTGCCTTCCTGCAGGAGCAGAAAAAGGTATGACTACGTTGTGATTCTTGAAGCAACTTGCAACGCTAAGGACATGTACAAATCTACCAAAGACCAAGATTGTCGTACACATAGACTCTATCGGCTCTGCAGATCCTATACCGTTCGGCGTTGGTGGCCCACCCTTTGCCAGAATCAGACTCCAACCAATGGCGGGAGGACTTTGCAGATTCGTTGTGTCATCCAATGACCCGAACGATGAGAGTGAAGAAGATATTGTTCAGACTGAGCGGGTACCATCGCGAATTGTGCAGACCAGTGTGTGATTAGACTCCAACGAACTGGTATCTTAACTGATCCTTGACTTCCAGTCCACCAATTCGGTTTATTCCAGTTTCGAACCGGTAGGGAGTCGCGCCCCTCAACACCAACTGCGAGGTCTCGGGTTGCAATATTTGGCCTCGACGCAATTTCGCGTAATATCTTCAGCTCACGACCGGGATCTGCTATGGGTGACTTCTTCGGTGGCTCGATTAATAGCCATAGGCGAACAAAGTCCACGACCAGCCGTTCGTCTATGTATGCGCATACGGCCTCGACTGCCGATGGCAGCCTCATGAAATTTTCTCATCGTTCTAATTCCACTGCTGCAACCACAGTGTCTTCCATAGATGATGATGACTTTTTTGCTTCTTCCAAGTCCTCGAGAACACGCCAATCGACTAATAGGGGGAAATCACCGCTAGGAAATTCTTCGGATTCAGAAAAGGATATACTTAGTCAAGATACGTCTAGGTATTCTTCGAGGGCTGTCTCAAGGGAGGCGACGCCTGAATTTAGTGATGGCGAGGTGGTGATCGTGGGCAAAATGAAGGAACTGGACACGTCCGATTGGGACTTGGCAATGAAACTAGAGTTGGCAAGACAAAATAGCATGAACCAGCACGGTAATCAGCCAACAAGTTTGGTTATGGAAATACCTGTGGAGGACACGATATATGAAGGTTACCGATGTTTTTATCTTTTCAACCGATGAGTGATAAACTGACGTTTGCTTGTAGAGGGGCCCCCGGCATCATTAAGGCCCGGTTCACGCTCATCACATACGCCTAGACCATCCACCCCACAAAGCGAGCTGGAAACGCCCAGCATTTCGCGAAGAACTTCTCCCTCAGGTCGTTCCCGTTCGTTATCACAAAGCTCCAGCGACCGCCGACCACTTGGACCACGAAGTCCATCTCCATTGCCTAGAATTAGGAGTCCAACGAAATCAGCGAGGGACCTACCCCACTTCGATGACGAAGTTGCACGGGACTCCGTTAGTGACCAGCCATCATCACTGCCGAGCCGATTCGATAATTTACCTACGGGTATACCGCGTAGTAAAAGACAGCCATTCTTCCCTTCGAACAATGCCGACGCGACTCCCAAATCATACGCAGCGAGCAGTTCCACCGTTCCATCTACCATTGAACCACTGTCAATCAAAAAAAAATCTTCTACTCGCTCAACGACAAGTGCACTAGGATCCCCGACACCGGCGAGGCGAACGTATGTTCGAAATTCCCCACTAAGTCGCCCTATAGGTCGCATCATATCTCCTCGGCGGGTTCCGTCACAGGTACGCAGAGGGAAGCCAGCTGGATCCCTACCGTTGATCGACAACGAAACATCGGAACGGTTAGTGCAATATTCGCAGTCGATACAAAATGATGTGGGTATCATGCTTTAGTGTGAGACATTACTCATGTCTGTTTGTAGATCCAGTCGTCGCGCCGCAGTATCAAGAGGATAAAAATTGAAATGGATGAATTACACTCACCTCCAAACTTGAGCGATTCTCTATCCCGATCACCGTCACCAGACAAATCCTTGCGCTCTTCGCAACCAAACTCACAGCCTTTGGTAATATTGGAAGTGCCTACTCAAATATAATTTGTTGACAATTATTGGCAGACTAAAGCTGCCCAAGAACGCATGAAGGAAATGCGCCAAGTGATAGGGCTGCGGCAAGGCGAACAAGCACCAAGATCACGTCCCCGTAGCGCTTTTGATAGTAATCGATCACCGTTAATGCCCACTTCGGATAAATTTCAGATTGATAGGCTCGCTCTAGTTGTCGATGATCTAACTACTGAAGCGGATAGCGACCTTGATCGGGCATTATCTTATCAGGAAAAATTGCAAGACGCTCTACGAAAGCTAGTTACTGACTTCAGAGAAGTGAATCAATATTCAGCTCAACTGGCATGCCTCTGACAGTTATTGACAGAAAGCAATTGATCTCGAGAGAACAAAGTTGGAACTGCAGAACTTAAGACGTCAATGCGAACTCACAAAGCACTTGCTCGCCGATGCAACTGCAGAGAAGGAGATCATGTATGAGGTGAATAACTGGCCTTCTTATTTTATTTTATACCTTAATCCAACATTTAATCAGGCCTTTAATGAGGAACTTGATGGCATGTATAACGATGTCAACCTACCAGATGACGAAGCTTGGGTCGCTATCACAGCTGATCTGCGCCAGACCAAAGAAGCTCGGAACGCACTCTCAAAAGAAAACTCGTATGCGCTGTCTTTTACCAACTATACTATATGTGCTAAATTGATTCTAGGCAACTCAAACGACACATAGCAGAGATTGAATTGGAGCGAGATGAGTATGTCCTGAGTTGTTCATATTGCACCTAAACTAATCACTTTCTAGGTGGGGGAAGTTGCTTCGAACTCATGGACTTCTACCATAGTTCATTCCTATCCCTACGTGCAGTCCTTGCATCCACACCGCCATTACTTGTCTGGATATTGCTATCGCATTACTCACTGTTGCTCTCATGTAACATCGCTATTCATCTATCACAGTTGTCATCATTTGTTTAAAAACATGCAGGCATGTTGTATTTAGTCATTAGCTTTATCATAATTATTACTAAAGAGTGCTCCTAATATGATCTTACTAGTTAAAAGTAAGACTATGAAATATGTGGTAAAGTATGTCCAAGTGTACACTAACAAATCAATATCTTCACAGAATTATGATAGTCATTCGCCCTGTCTGTCTGTTATGAACAGCTGTGGAACATATATGCTTCCAGCCTCGCCAAAACATTCCTCGGTTACGGTCCAATTTAACAACTGACCACGTATTTGGGCAGTTAAGTGCTCACCCCACTCCCAGTATCACCAGTATCAACCGTATCATTTGGTGTATTGCGTTGGAACAGCCTCCTGGATGACAAGCGTCTGAATATGTTGTTTCCCGACTTTTCTCGCTGGTGTGATGATCGTTGAGAAGGTATCAGGCAGTCAACTGCACGAGCATGAAAGAGACCTTTCACGTTGCGAAATAGACCACGCAAGGGGCCTTGTGCGGCATCATCGAGGATGTCCGCATGGGACGTCGGGCTCGGCGATAGGGCTTGGATATCGGGTCCTGGGAGTGGAGATAACGCATGTGTTTCAGAACCGGCCGATTCACTGAAGCCGCAACCGTTCTCACTGTTTCCTTTACGGACGATCATGGACTTTGCTTTACTCAGGTCCGTACTAGTGTCGGAATGTCCGCCGTTTGGAAGGCTGTTGTGTCTCGAAACTCGTCTTGCCTCGTCCTTGGAAAGTCGATTCCTTGTCGGTCCTTTCAAACTGACAGCAGAATTACTCCTAATAAATGATGATACATTTGTTTTGGACTCTTGTAATACTTGTCGGCTATGATGCTCACAGCCGCGACCACCAAGACAAGCCCGCCATACGACGTCTTGAAGTCCGTCGATTGTTTGCCGCCTTGCTGTTGCTGAAGAACGACGGACAACAGTAGCACTTGTATCTACTCCCTGTGCAAATATGGTCTTCAAGGATACTGAAGAAGATGCACGAATCGAGCCGAACGTATAGTCTTGCTTGAAATATGCGCCATCCTGTACGGAATTGTCAGTCAAGGACGACATGCCTACTACTTCGTCGCATAGACGGCGTCCATAGTTCGACTGGGTGTTTATAAAATCCGATTTGATCTCATCCAAGTAAGTGCTGTGTGGATTCATTGGATCCAGGCTTGGAGCTGGTTCGTCAGTCCAAGTAGGCGACTGCGCCAAAGATTCACGGATGGTAGACAACCAAAATGTCCTTTCTCCCGGGCATGCGGCCGCAAATTCAAATACGTGGGATTTTGAGAACAAGCAGAAGAAAGAGGACAGAGGAACTGCACAATAAATGTCAAGGTCTTGACTTCTTAGCATTGAGGGATAGCAACTTACACGCATCATCCGCCACGCCCTGTATGTTGTAATTGGCCAAGCAGAACCAATGTTTCGGCTCGTAAATTTTTCCCTTCAGAACTCGCACCAAGATCAGGTAACCACCGGGGTACAGGAATGCCCCAACTTGTTTCGGTTTTGCGTTGCCGAAGTCCCCCTTTGATTCTGTCAAAGGATAATGCATCATGACCAAAGAACCAGCAAGTAGACAGGTTCCCAGAGATGACAAGAACGCATCCGAGAGACGATGGGGGTAACTCGAAATCGAGGAGAGCGAAATACGCGAAGCGATCAAAGATGACTTGGTAGCGATCTCCTTCCTATGTCGAGCTTCGTCGACCGCGACTACCACTTTTTTGATGGCTTGAATTGATTCTCCGACAGTCATGTCAATATTCATTGCACTTCGCGGACAATTGATCGGCTTGAGTTGGTCAAGGAGCAAGGGGTATTTGCAGATTCGCTGTATAGGTTTAATCAGGTAATCCATAAACGCGAGTCGCCGAGCATGTCTACCATGTTTTATATCGAAGTGGGACGATGCACTTTCCCTTGATGCAAGGACACGTAGAGACCGCATCGCTCCATCTAGGGATGCGGTCCTTTTCCTGTCGTTACCAATTGGAAGCGCCGTTTCGTGAGTTCCTGGCATAGATCCAGGCGATGACCGTGTTTCAGATGCCAAGCCGTTCCCATCCGCCTGGGCAAATATAACAGATGCACAATGATGCTCGAATGCGTCCCATTCGACAGGGTATTGATGCTGTTTTGTTCTAGCTATTTCTAACGCCTCTAAGTGGCCAGCACAGAAGTCTTGATAAATATGGAAATGGGATGCCTTCACGTGTATAAGATGGCAGAACGCAATGCAGATTCAAGACAAACCTGTTGCAGAAACTTTTGTGCTACGGCCTGGATAACAGCATCAAGGTTGGACAAGATCGCGGGTCCAGACACGTCTTCGTCCTGTTGCGGATTCATGGTAATCCCGAAAACCTTCATGATCGCTTCGAGTTCTTGTAGGAAGCCTTCATGTAAATGCAGAATATTTACGGCGTTTCTCATCAGCAGCTGTATTTCGCTTTCGGATAAGCAATGACGTTGCGTCAATCTTGAACGATTTGTTGAATCTGTCTGAGATGGGTGACTACATGGATGTGAAGAATGCGAGCCGCCCCGAGTACCCGCCACCAGAAAGGATGGCACACGAGTAAGGCACTGCACACGATATGTCATTGTGGAAAGATTGCGCAGATACACCTATCAGATACCAAGTCAAATACGCAGTATATGAAGGTAAGGGGGAAAAGGCACGGACATTCACCAAGCCTTTCAAGTCATTGAGGTAACCATGCTCAGTAGTTAGCAACTCTTTCAACACATGAAATCTTCGGATAATATCCCTTGATTCCATACTATCGGGACCCAACTCGCTATTGTTATAGTTACCTTCCAAGCTCGAATCGCGGTTTGTCCGATCACAACTGTCCAATGGTGTGTCGCCTTCAATATTTATATCAGGAGCAATACGAAATTTTGTCCGATTACGCGGGGACATGGAACCATTATCCCCTGAATGGCTTCCTGGAAGTACAGGATGCGAAGCTGCATCTGCTTGCTCCGGAGGACGGTTAATGACTACTTGCCGGGATGAAAGAGACGGGTCCGAAAACGACCTGTGCATTCGATTAATCGGCCGCATATGATGTGGGGCCCCTCGCGATTCCGGGGCTCCGCCTATCGCTGGAGGGAGCATTATAGCAGAGAATGCGGTAGATGCCAACAGAGACAACGCGGTAATGCGTAATACATCTGACGAGCTTTGCCGACTTGCGAGTGGTGGTGCCGAAGAACTTGACGTCAGCATTGTCGACGGAAGGGGCGTGAATAGAGGAGGAATAGACGGCGAATTAGGAGCAGTGGTGTACTCCGTGGTGGCAGGAGAGTTTAGCTGGACCTCAGGGATAGAGGAATACGACGAGAAGGTTGATGTCGGCGGGCAGGTAGGTGATGCGATTATTGGTGAAAGAGTTAAAAGATGAGAGGCCGCTGGCCTCCTTGCAACATAAAGCTCGTAGTCCGAGATTGCCAGGCTGAGCTTTTCAAGCCAATTCTTGTCTTCTTTGAACAGCGAGATGCTTGTGCGGGGCGCGCTTTGAGGTCTCATGAACGACCTGGACGACTGACGTAGCTGGGACCTTGCTGAACGAGGCATAGAACTGTAATCCACCGCAGTTGGTGGAGCAAATAGGCTGCCGGATGGGGGCAGGACCTCCATCGGGAGATAAGTAGGACTTGAGAGCCCGCGATGCGGACTTGGAAGTTAAAATCTGCGCGTTTGATTCACAGAGACTTTATTACAGGCCCTGGATGTAAGGAGCGGGGGGGGTAAAGGAACGAAAGCGAATAGAACGATAATAGGCAGAGGTTTGAGATTACATACAAGAACGTCACAGACTAGGAATTTCTATTTAGTCTATGCCGTAACTTTCTCCTGGGCGCTGCGCAATCGCAAATTCGGCACCCATACAATGGTGGCCATCGCCCATGTATACAACGCCCGGGTACAGTTCATGGATATTATTCCTCAATCAACTCATTCCGATTGCAGAGCGAACGGATTACTCCCCGTCTCGTCATCGAGTCCTTGCTGTTCTTCGATATCCAGGAACCGCCTAAGGAGACTCACATTCTGACCGTTGTATACACGGAACGTGATCCTTTCCTCCGAGTCTAAATGCTAATCATAAATCATTACAATCTATTGGGCTATCTAAAAAGCCGACTCCTCAACGTACCACAGGGGGAGGTTCAGAAAATTGTTCCATGTCTCGCCTTTGGCAAGATGGAACACCTGTCAAGTTCACTTGCTGCAGCTTTTGTAGCCTTTTAAGTAGTATATGTATAGCTTCCAGAGATATGAGGTTACAGTGGGCTAGATAGAAGCGCTCCAGTTCTGGGAGTTGTTCAGCAATCGTATAGATAGCGATGTCTGTGATGTTGTAGAGCCCAGAAAGACTTAGCCGTCTAAGACCACTCAGGGATGCTAATTCGAAGACAGACATATCTGTCAGATTTTCACAAACTTGTGAACAATCAGCTAACCAATATATTTACTCCATGTGTCGGACTCACATCCGAGATCGACACCCCGAAGCTTTGGACACGACCGTATCAGATTAACTATGGAAGCATCCGATAGTTTAGAAACATGTGCCATACTTAGCACGTCCAGATTCTCGCCCAGTCTTGAAATGCTGTCCAGTGCACGATCCGTTAGCTGGGCACAATGGTTGAGAAATAAATTCTGTATTTTGGGGGCGTAAGTTATGATGCCCTCAATAGTTTCGTCGGTGATTCTGCAATGCGACAGGTCCAGCGTCCGCAGATTCTCGGCACCATATCGTAGGGCGAGTGGAGGTAATAATGACTGGGAATCTGTTTCGCCCGTTTCTTGCCCCCGCTGTCGACTAGGAAATGCCTCGTCTGTCAGGAGAGGGCATCGGGCCAAGCGAAGGCTTCGAAGCTTTCTGTCCGTATGCCGATACCATGTATCCGTCAGTTCCACCAGTTCAGAGCAATCATGTTATGATCGTGCTACCTTAAATGTGTCCATAGATCACTGACAGACAGCGGTGTTATGAGAGGAAGGTCACAGAGGTCCAAATCCATCAAATGGGACCCAGCCCTAGCGATGGCAAAAACAGACTGGTCCGTTAATGTCACTACCCCGCTCAGGCAAATCCATTGCAAGGGGAGCGGCTTGGTGGTGAGAGCCACCACTCCCACGTCAGTTACTTGAGTACAACCATTAAGATCGATGCCTTGGAGATTGGCAGCTGTCTGAGCGAGAAGTGCGAGGGTTTCATCTGAAGTATCCGAAATTCCCGATAGGGCAACAGACTCGAGCCGTGGGCAAGCAGCAAACACGACGGCCACTTGTTCGTCTGTCACCTCTTGCTCGGGATGCTGGAGAACAAGGTGACGGACGCGAGGATATTCCTCCTCAGTAGGTAAACGGTTGATAATCTTGATCATAAGAGGCCACCGCTACACTGTATACCCCGGTACATTATGACGAATGAGAATAACGGCTCCGGTGGGAGGCTGATGGGTGTCCAGGTCAGTCCAGGCCCTAATAGAGGGGTCGAGGCAGTCAAATGCCAGAAACCCGAAAGGCAAGTGTATCATATCAAAGACTAGCGCGCACAGCTTTCGTCACGGCTGATCGGCACTAAGCTTAGAGCGCTCTCACCATGTCTTCAGCTCCGTCTGTTTCTTCATCCTCCACTGCGCGACCAGGTCATCAGAACTTCAAGAGTCAGCCGCAGACAAACAGCAACAACCACATTCCAGTTACCCCGGCTGTGTTGCGGTCCATCTTCGCGTCTTCACGAACGCCTCATGAGGAGCGATCCATTTCGAGAATCGCCTTTTTCCGGTAAGGACCCCGTAGTCGCATCTCCTGATGCTAGGATGAACGAATATCACCAGCTTCACTGGCTTCTTACTTAGTTGTCTTGCTATTGGCCTAGCGGCAACCAGGAGCCGTGGGATCAAGGGAGGCGGGACTCTATTTGGGGTCGTCTAGTGTCCTTTCTTAGAATGGTACTACAAATGCCAAATTCAAAAGAGATCTACACCCATCTGATCCCGCGATATCACTCCCACCGCCTTGCTTGCTTGGTCAAACATGCTGCCTCCTTCATACGCCACTAAATCCTCGTCAACACCCCGGATCCCTAACAACCTCTCTAGATTACTGGTAACTAGTGAGACAGCGTCGGGTTCGCTGACACGTCCATTGGACTCGAGCATGGCCTATCCCACACATCGATCAGCTTTTTGATATAGTTCCGTATGTTTGTTACATACCCATTCTACGGTAAACTTTGTGTTCCGCGCATCATATGCGTCCTGGACTCCCAGACCAACTGTAACACCGTGTTGTAACAGGATAACAAGAGCAGTGTCATTCGTCAACGGAGGTCCAGGCAAACTACAGGGATATTTAGGTTTCATTGCATATGGACCATATATAAACCTTACATTCGGCGCTGATCCCAGACAGCAGGGTATGCACGTGCAGGTTGAAGAATCACACCAACATCGGCGTCGCCTAGAAAAACAACTAAGAAACCAGTCACCAGGTATTGAACTGGCTTACGTATTTCTCGAGCCAACAAATGGGCTTCTGTTGCGCCACTAAACACCATTCGCATCCGTGATCCAATCTTCTCTTCAACTTCTGCCTTCAAAATAATCAGCGCAGCCATAATGTCTGCATTGTGTACTTCCAGGACGAGAGGAACGATACCCTGATGTAACGTCAAAGATCGATCTAGCTAACAACAAGAATCACAAACCTCCGCAGCTTTTCTAAACCAATCTCCTGTCTCCTTGTCTTGACCTTCCCAGCCGTATAACAAGCGCCTGAGGGCTGCCATTTGAGTGCTGACACTGATTCTGCTGCTCTGAAGAAGAGGATTAGGCCGCCCAACTACGACGTGCAAAGCTGCAACATCCTGAATGATAGCTCCTCGTTCCATGGCATGCGCAGATTTCGTGCGGAACGTGGTGGATAATCCTGATATTATATGGGGTCCGCGGTTACCAATGTAACTGCGTTTAATTAATGAAGAAGTAGCATATGTAACTCCAGATCGGTATGCAAGCCTGTTCAACTTTAGTACATATGTCAGGGATACTGTGGCATTCTTACAGTGCGTTCCTTGTTCCGAATACGAGGGCATCCATTGCTCTCAGGACGCCCCCGACGTCGTCCAAAATCGTTGGAATGTTCGTCCTAAATGCATCATACGGTTCCCCATCGCCGGTTGAGGGTTCGCTCTCGATTTCTTCCAAACCTAATGGCGAACCAAAAGTCATAATTCCAGGACTTATTGAACCTCCTCGGAGGTCAACCATCTCTCTCTCGTTTGCAGCGACATTGGCACAGTTCTGTGACATGCATGTTATTTGACCATCTTCGACTATCACTGTTCCAAGTGTTTGTTGGCCATACGCGTCTGCAGTCGCAGAAAATGCTTCCTTAATCATCCCGTCTGATCCTCTTCGTAACACTTTGGCCACGTTCTGGAAGATGACAGTGTTTTCCCTTCTACCTTGAAGCGGGGGAAGTCCTTCCCACTTGATGGTTTCTTCCCGCTCTTTGTCCCAGTTAGGGACGCGAGGTACTCTCTGCCAATCTTCCCCTTCTTTTCCTTTTCCGACTTCAACTTCATTGCTCTCGCCAGTCTTGGAAGGGACAGGGATTTGCAACACTCCGTCAATCCAAACTTTTTTGGGCGTGGCCCCAAGCTGCAAAGGATGAGAATCCCACATCACCACGTCTGCATCAGCCCCTTCGAACAAGGCTCCGATGCGATGCCACAGTCCAACTGCGGTCGCAGGGACAGAAGTCACTGAAGCGATTGCTCGTTGATGTGATAATCCAAAGTAATGGGCCTGTTGTGCCTCATACATTAAATACCTTGAATTGAGGAACGGATGATCTGACTGAAAAGCACTCAGAAATTTACTCATTGAAAAAGTCATGTCTGTTTGCACCTTCATGACAACTGGTATACCTTCGTCTGCGAGAATGCGTGGCGCGAACTCGGAACCGCGGAAGGCCTCCCGCTTATACCTTTCCCAAGTCAGAAAGAGAAATACATTGATTTGGTCGGAATACCTATGGCGCGTAGCAAACAAAGCCACCGCAGGTGTTCCTTCCCAACTGCAAAACAATATAACCATGTCAGTGAAGAGAGCATAGTGAGTGCTCACGTTCGCTTTAGCACATTCGGAACTAAGTATGCCTCTGCTGCATGATGAAAGGAACCAATTGGAAATTCAAATTCGTTAGACAGCTGGCGATCCAAAATAATACGTCAAAACCAGTCGCGCTATTCCATTTTTGGCGTCTACTACTCACTCGAACCATGGCGTCCAGATCGACCGCTTCATAGCAGTGAACCGATATCTGGAATATTCCGATCAAGTCATTACATAGTACTTGGAAATAATACCTTAACCCTTCCTCGGAGTACGTCTACTAGTAGGTCCCATTCCTGACTTTCGGGGAATCGAGTAGTAATCGAACCCCATAGACCAGCCTCGGCCTTGGCGCAGTAAGCGTCCTGCTGTTTTTTAACCATACGCGCCTGATTGAATGCCGATCGTAGAGCCCACATGGCGTCCATTCGATTTCCGTAGTGCTTCAAATTTTCACCGCATGCTAGTCTGCCAGCAGGAAATGAATTCGTAACGGGAACACAATGACAAGAACGAACTTCATGTAGCGCCACCTAACAGTCTCTGAAAGATCGTCCGAGGGAATGCCTTTGAGGCTGTGAGGCGGTTCAAGAAGCATAGATGAAGCAGACCGATCCACTGTTTTACGCAATTTCATCATGAACGCCTCCCCACCTTCGAAGGAAATTACCCAAACTGTGAGCGTCAAGTTTTAGGGATACATACCAATGGCATTGGAGCTCCCCGGTAAGACTTGTACAGTAGTAACACCACCCGAGATCGCGAGCTCGAATGCGTCATCGTGGGTATGGAAGCCATCGATCGTCCTTAGCCACGGCAAAATAGGACCGTTTTTGGAGTCGAAATCAATCGCTCCTGTGTTCAACAAGAATGAATAGGGCGAGCATGAACCATGTACGATCCGTACCGTTTAATGTTGGAGAAGGGAGGACTCCGATGTGCGAGTGAATATCAACTAGCAGGGTGAGTATAAGTATTGACAAGCTCCTGTCGTTTATGCTATGCTAGGCCTGGACACTTACCTAGACCGGGCGTGATCCACGCGCCGTCTGCCTCAATAATAGTCACGTTGGGCGTATTGTCAGGTAAATGCCATGGCACCTTGCCAACGGCTTTCACGATTCCTTTGTCTAAGAACAAATCACCATGTATGATAACAGATCCATTTTTTTCGCCAGTTATGATCCTGCAGTTTCGGATCCAAGTGGCATTCGTTCCATGCTCGTAGCGGTCCGACGCTTCGCGCTTCTCAAAGCCAGTGGGTGGGCCAGGTGAGACTCTGAGAGAGCGGCATCTGCCAAGAATTTCTTGAGTATCACTCGAAACAGCCGGCGTCTGATAGTAGGCGGGAATGGTGAAACCAGTCGAGAAGTGTAGAGCTAAGATAGCTATCACAGAAGAAAAGAACAGTACGACAACGAGTAAACTCGTCTTTTTCGCAGCGTAGTTGACGGTTGGCCATACATTTACATGCGTTGGAGGAGACTTCTCAGCCATGGTAATCGAGAACAGAGCACGTACAACGGTGCCAACGTGTAATTATACGTGCCATGCGTCTTGCACATTGCGTCCCAGTCATTTTTATGAGGTAAGTCCTTACTCGGCTCGGAGTTTCAAGAGCGTGTTTTGTGCATGCCTTGGTGCAATGGACCTCTACGGTCGCACACATAATCGCCCCCATCTTACAAGAACGCTGTYTAGTGGTTGTGGCATCACCACCCACTAATGTTAGAAGACAGACCGGAGTAGTGCGCACCATCCTGCTCCAACCCAACACAACTCCGGCAGTGGTTACAACACAATTGCCTCTATCGAACCATCACGAGCTCTC